>JAESUZ010004917.1:0-43109 GCA_017311185.1 Proteles cristata cristata | reverse complement strand
ACCATCTGTTATAATAAAAAATAATAGGATATTCCAGTCCGTAGGGGGAAAAAAACACAAAATAAGCAAGTGAGTTACCAGGATTGCTTCCTGTAGTACTCCACCAGGAAGATGGCCAATGCAAGCTGCATGTCCATTGCACGGCTGCCTACACCAAGCAGCATCTCAGAACACTCCCGGAGAAGAGCTAGAAGGTGTATTTATGTTCCTTTGACTCTTAAAATGCCACGTTCACAGGGCTGCCACAGCCAGCAGGAATACAATCATCTAGGAAGCCAGAATGTCAGAGATTTGGGGCTATAAAAGATGACTAGCAATATATCAAAACATCACCTTAATCCAATTGTTCAAGCAAAGATGTATTAGACAGAACAGCTGCCTTGGGCCTGTCGAAGATCAGCTGACCCAAACCTCCAGACTCTGACAAAAGAAGGCCACGGGGCTGTACATCATCAGGCTTAATATTTGCAACCACATCTGAGAGTAGCTTGGCTTCGGGTAGAGCTCCTGCTACCAGCTCGCCTCTACCAGCTCGTGCCTTTGTGCCGGTGGCTCATGACACACTCTGAAGTCAAAACATGGGTAAGCTGAGTCAAGAGCCAAGGACATAGGCTTCAAAATATTTTGAATCTCCTATATATTATGATGTTTTGACATCCTAAAGAAAAAAACCAAAATCCCTCTCTTCCTGGAAAAAATCTGGCCCTCCTGGGACTGGCTAATCCTTAGAGATAAGGAAGGGCCCCCTCCAGGAGCGTGCCTTTGACATGTAAACCAAATAATCCAAAGCCAGACCCCCTCCCTCTGGTCCCTACACCCTAGGACACAATATTCCTGCGCCTTAATCAAGGCGGAGTCAGGGGTGGCGGAGTGGGGGGCGGATGCCAGACAACTAGAGGTCATCCCTATTGCCCAAGGCCCATGGAAACGATTCAAATAAGCCAATCCTAAACTGTCTGTCCCTCACCTGAAACTTCCCTCAGTCCTCCCCTCTGCCTTCTGACCACCGGGTGCACTTTTCTTGTGGCCCTGTATGGCGGGCTGGGGTTCCTGGCTCTAATGCCCACGGGCATCAGAAACTTTATTTCCCTGAGCCTCCCCTCTGCCGCCCCTTGTGACTGCACCTAACTGACCCTCTTATAAAAGAACGCAAACAAGGAGCCCATGTCCCTGAAAAGCCCAGATGAAGGGCATCTGGGTGGCTAGGTCGGGGAAGCATCTGACTTTAGTCAGGTCATGACCTCACAGTCAGGAGTTCAAGCCCCGCGTCGGGCTGTTGGCTGACAGCACAGAGCCTGCTTCAGATGGTCTCTTTCTCTCTGCCCCTCCCCGCTGGTTCTTTCTCTTTCAAAATAAATAAATAAAACTTCAAAACTAACATTTATTAAAAAAAAAAAAAAGGCCCAGCTGAAAGCCCACTCACTCCAGAATTGCCACCCCCTACCTCTAACCTACAACTGTAGCAAGGGGGAAAAAAAAAACTGACACCTATGAGCTCTCAGGATTTATTCAGTGTGTGGGATGCCTGGGTGGCTCAGTCGGTTGAGTATCTGACTCCTTTCTATTTATTTCTTTATTTATTGGGGGCGTGGGGGGGGGAGTGTGAGCAGGGACAGGGGCAGAGAGAGCGAGAGAAACCCCAAGCAGGATCCGTGCTGTCAGCACAGAACCTGACGTGAGGCTCAAACCCACAAACCATGAGATCGCGACCTGAGTTGAAATCAAGAGTCAGATGCTTAACCAACTGGGCCACCCAGGGACCCTCCGACTTGACTTCAGCTCAGGTCATGAACTCAGGGTCATGGGATCGAGCCCCACGCAGGGTTCCGCACTGAGCATAGAGCCTGCTTAAGATTCTATCTCTCCCTCTGCCCCGCTCCCTTCCTCACTCTCTCTCAAAAAAATGTCAAGAATTAAAAGAAATTATTCAGTGTGTATTACACTTGTAGTGACTTAAGTGTCCATCTTGTAGCCTCTCTTGTGTGTTTCTTCTGAGCAGGGGCCACGTATTTTTTATTTATTTACCACTCACCATTCCACCTCCTCATTTCACAGCCTGGAAAAGGGCCACACAAGTCCTGTGTACTTATTCACTGCATTTGAACTAGATTTGCAAACACCCAAATAGTTGATACATTTCAACAAGAGAATGCTTTCAGTTTAGTAAGCTACTAATCTAAAGATCCTCCTGAGTTGGTAAAGCCAATAAATTATTCATTTGTTTTAACTCAGGGAAATTTTCCACACAAACGTCTTTCCTGATTAAACTAGTTGATTCAGCCTTTCTAATAAATTGGATATGTCTGTTGTATTTGATACCAAATAGCTGATTTGCCTGTTTTCCCCCCATTGAGGTAACCAACTGTGCACATAAACAGTTGTTCAGCCTTTATTGTATCTATTACAGGGTTGGTAACCCATTAAATGTTGCTAAACATTCACCCCATATAGTTGTAGGGGTGCAAATTTTGCGACCCTAAAGATATGCCTCTTTGGGGGTGCCTGGGTGGCTTAGTCGGTTAAGTGTCCGACTTCGGTTGAGGTCATGATCTCACGGTTCGTGGGTTTGAGCCCTGCGTCGGGCTCTGTGCTGACAGCTAGCTCGGAGCCTGGAGCCGGTTTCAGATTCTGGGTCTCCCTCTCTCTCTGACCCTCCCCTGCTCATGCTGTCTCTCTCTCTCTCTCAGAAATAAATAAAACATTAAAAATATTTAAAAATAGATATGCCTCTTTGACATATTATTTTAAGCTGGTTATTTTTTTAATGTTTTATTTATTTCTAGGAGAGAGAGAGACAGCGTGAGCAGGGAGGGTCAGAGAGAGAGGGAGTCACAGACTGAAACAGGCTCCAGGCTCTGAGCTGGCAGTCAGCACAGAGCCTGACGTGGGGCTCGAACCCGCGAACCGCGAGATCATGACCTAAGCGAAAGTCGGACGCTTAACCGACTAAGCCACCCAGGTGCCCCTAAGCTGGTTATTTTTAAGAAATAGCAGACACAGGAGTAACTCTGAAAACTGAGTAGAAGTTACCCTTTTACAGAAAATATACACATGTATAAAGAAAATCTCCAATTGTAAGGCTGTAAGGAAGAGGGGAATGACTTAATTTCTAGAATCAGTCATCAAGGGAGAAGGCAATGACTTAAATCTGCATGACACCTTTATCCTTGCTTACTGTGCTGCTTTTTATGATCACCCGCCATAACCGACCCCCACCCCCCAACAACTTCCTTGGTCTTTAGCTGGAGATGGTGTTTAAGGTGATGGCTTCAGTCATTTCAGGGAGTTTTCTTGGGTCCCTCCCACGTGTATGGGACATATACATGTTATGAAGCTTTGTTCTCTTTTCTCCTATTTATTTGTCTCATGTCAATTTCATTCTTAGACCAGCTGGCAGAATCTTGAAGGGTAAAGGGAAATTTTTCCTCTCCCAGACAGTCTTCCTTAAAACTCAGATAATGATATTATGTCCATTTTACAGATAGAAAAACTCAGGCTCGAAGAGGTTAAGTGATTTTTCCTATCCCACGGGGTAGGTAAATGATAGTACCAGGATCTGAACTCAATTCTACCCAATTCCAGAATGCAGGAGGCCAAGACTTAAACAGGTAGAAAGCAAACCAAACCTGGATGAGTGGCTTCTTTGTGTGGAACAGATCTTCGCCTTCACCAGTAGCAGCTGGAATAGCAGGGAACGCAGTCCTGCAGGCTGGAACTAGCATGGGGCATTAAGTCTGGTGGGAGTAACTGAGTAGACATGGGAGGGAGCTGGTCAGTCTCTAGGAAAGGCTAGAACGGTGTTCGTTGGGAGGCCTCCAGTTGTGGCGAACTGAACCACGCGTGGTTCCTTCCTAAACACCATAAAACGAGAACGAGGGGCCAAAACTTGGACATGTGTGTAAGAACACAAGGCTGTAAAGACAAGGAACATTCAGAAAACCAAATGCGCTCTTGTGGATGAAATATTAATAGCGGAATTTGTTCCAAAGACCACAGAAAGGTTGGAAGCTCAAGTTGCAACAATCCGATCTCCTTAATTATAGATTGGCCGACTAGGGAGGCTGAGGAGGAGGCTTGAGGTTGTTCACCTTTAAAAAGAGCAGAAGCACTCAAGCAGCAGTCAAAACAAATGACTACTGTCATGGGCCTCTCCTGGCTGCTGGCACAAGAATCTCTGGAGAGCAATACTATCTTATCTCTGTGTCCACGATGTCTAAGATTGTTCTGTCAGCTCCCCAGGCACAGACACAGATACTCTAAAGGATGATCTGTCTTCTCCTGGATCTGATACCTGGCTTTACCCTGACTAGCTCACTCTAACCATCACCCAAACGACTTGATCCTCACAAAGAACTTCACAAGGCACAGACCAGCAATCTTTGGCATCACTAATTGTGTGGCACAGGTAAAACACCAATCCATTCTCCTATAAGAAACCAAACCCTACAACATGGACATCTAAAATCCTAACATAATGCTGGTCTTGAAGGAGAATATTGCCTTCAGTTTCAATACACAGCTGTTGTCTCTGGACTGCATGCTTTGGCCAAGAATACAACTGAACCTATGTTATAGAAAAGAAGACAGCTGTCTATAACAGAATACCACAGACTGAATAGTGTAAACAAGACAATTATTTCTCACAGCTCTGGAAGCCAGGAAGTCCAAGATCCAGGCACTGGCAAATCTGGTTCTTGCTCAGGGCTCCCTCTTTGTACCTCACAGACGGCCACCTTCTTTTCTCACTGTGTCTTCACACGGGAAAGAGACGAGGCTCTGATATGGCTTCCTTTACTTACAAGAGCACTAAGCCTATCATTGGGGCTCCATGCTCACGACCTCAGCTACTCCTAATTACAACCCAAAGCATCCCCCTCCCCGCCTTCCAATATCATCACATTGGGAGTCAGGGCTTTACCTATATGCACTTTGGGGAGACACAAACATCAAGTTCATAGGAGAGTTCTACTTCATTTACTGTACGCAGAGGTGAGGAAATGTCATCCTTTACTCTTCTTCTAGGATTGAGAACAGAGGACAATTTTTTTGAAGTTTATTTTTTAATTATTATTATTTTTAGTAAACTCTACACCCAATGTGGGGCTTGAACTCAAGACCTCAAGATCAAGAGTCATATGCTCTTCTGACTAGGCCAGTCAGGTGCCCCAAGAACAGAAGAAAAATTTATAGTCCAGACATTTTAATTCTAAGAGCTCGGGTTAGACTAAAATTATTTTTGAAGAATATTCCACACTATTATCTCATACAGATCATCTAATTCAAGGAAGATTTGTCTCTCCCCCTTTTTGATGTAATTATAACCAAGCTCTCAAATTAAACTGCATAAGAATATTGATGACACTTCAAGAACTGAATGCTTGAGTGAGACTGTCTTCATTGATCTTGATTTGCAATGTAATAATGGGGCCAATGTACATAAATGACCACACAGAAAGTTCATGTTGAGTCATGGTTCATATCAGTTTTCTCTCCTAAAATCCCAACCAAAGAATAGTTAAGACCTAATAGTTAAGAGTTTTTTTGGTTTTTCTTTCATTTGCTTGTGGTGAGAGGCATTCTATCTCTTAGAAAATGAAATCAGAGGGGCGCCTGGGTGGCTTAGTCAGTTAGGCGTCCGACTTTCGCTTAGGTCATGATCTCGCGGTTCGTGGGTTCGAGCCCTGCGTCGGACTCTGTGCTGACTGCCAGCTCAGAGCCTGGAGCCTGTTTCAGAGTCTGTGTCTCCCTCTCTCTCTGACCCTCCCCTGCTCATGCTGTCTCTCTCTCCCTAGAAATAAATAAAAATATTAAAAAAAAAAAAAAAAAAGAAAATGAAATCGGAAAGGAAAACCTCCAACTGGTATCACCGATATCCTCCACCTCTCTGTAAAGACGCTTCCCAAAGACCACACTGGCTGAATTCACCAATACTGTCCTGAACACACAGCCATTCAAGGGAGGAACTCACAGAGTGAAAAGAGGAACAATAAAGGTTTTATCCACCAACCTACAGTTACTAGAAATCCACTTTTCGAGGCTTCGGTCTTTGAACACCGTTGGCCATGATGGTATTTATTGTCTTCCTCTTTAACACAGGAAATAAATGCCTCCCCCTTAGGTTTTATTTGACTAGAATCAGATATAATATTCAAAATATTTAACAATCAGGTATCCTACAATGAGCAGTCAGAAAAGATGGAGACGTGAAGGCTGGACCTAGTTGGTACTGGATGTCCCTGGCTTCAGACAGGGGCGATGGCTGCAAAGGCTTGTCCTGATTTTGGAAAGCAGCTGAATAGAGCCCTGACTGCTACTGAAGTTAGACCACTCAGACTGTCCTGGCTGACTTCGGCACAGCTACACAGTACAGTTAGCATTCCTACTGGCAGAAGGAAGGCCATGGTTATAACAGCACCAGCAGTAATAACTGTAGTAGTAACAAAAGCAGCAGCAACAGCAATTAAGCTGCTTAAGCAATTGAGCAATTCAACAGGTGAGCTAAGCTTACATTTATCATCTCTAATCATCAGAATAAACTTGCCAGACAGGTAGTATGTATAGTCTATAAATAAGGACTCGAGTTTCAGGCACTTTAAGTAACTAGCTCCACCTCACACAACTAGTACGTAACAGAGCCATAACTGGGGCCCAGGACACGCAAGCCTATGGTAGGTGGCTTATGCCATACTGACTTCTATGAAGACATTAAAGACTGACGCTATCCACCTGGAGGATCACATTTCATAACAATTCCAGTATGTACTTCTACATCTTATTGTTCTAAAGAAATTTTTAAGTTTAATTATTTTCAAGAGAAAGAGAGAAAACTTGTGTGAGAACATGTGCAAGCATGAGCCCAAGTACAGGAGGTAGGGAGGGGCGGAGAGAGAGAATCCCAAGCAGGCTCCACACTGCTAGCACAGAGCCTATGGGGGGCTCCAACCCACTGACCATAAGATCATGATCTGAGGGAAATCAAGAGTCAGATGCTTAACCTACTGAGCCACCCAGGCACCCCTACAACTTATAATTCTGTAATAAGCTTCTGCAATGAAAAGGCAAAACTACTGTTTACATGGAAAGGTTTGTCTGCAAGAATTAAGTTTCACCAGTAAAATTTGGGAGTGGGGAAAAAAGTGATAAAACCGTCATTTTGGATGGTAGGTCACTCTACCTTTTTTTCCATTTAAAGACCCAGGATTTGGGGCTCCTGGTTGGCTCGGTCAGTTAAGCATCTGACTCTTCATTCCAGCTCAGGTCATGATCTCGTGATTCATGAGATTGAGCCCCAAGCCACGTCAGGCTGTGCACTGACAGCAAGGAGCCTGCTTGGGATTCTCTCTCTCCCTCTCTCTCTCTCTGCCTCTCACACTTGCACTCTCTCTCCTTCTCAAAATAAACGAACTTCAAAAAAAAAAAAAAAGATACAAGATTCAACCACTTTGAGACAGCCAAAGTTCCCCTTTCTACTAGGCTCTAGTAATTTCTACAAGAATGGTTAGATGGTAGACTTGACTGACAGGTATTGTGATTAATATTTTTCTCATACGTAATTCATGCTCATTTTAAAACTTTAGAAAACACAGAAAACTACAAAGACTGAGACCCCTAATCCCACTGTGCAAAGATAACCACAGTTAAAATTTTGATATATTTCCTTCCAATTTTTTTTGCTATGCATATACATATATACACAAATCAAGATCACTTCTATATGTATTTAGCGTGTATGTGTGTGTGTGTGTGTGTATGTATGAAATGAGCACTTTCTAATGGTCATTAAAAAATTCTGAGAAAATTTAAAGCTTTCTTAATACTCCAACATAGAGATGAAGCATAATTTATTTAACCATTCCCCTAATCTTTGGAGAACAGCACGCCTTGGTCAGGAAATAAATGGTTATGTAAATAACAGGACCTGAATTAAGTACAGAAGATTAAGAACCCTAGGTTACTCCTCAGTCTCTGCAAGTTAATAGAATCCAGGGAGGCAGGACAATCAAATGCAGTATTTTCAGCCTTCGGAAGGATCCATCCATATACGTATACATTTAGCCTTTTTTGCTGATGTGTTATGCTGAAAGGTGACCCCACAGCAAAATGTCTAAGACGGAGGCTCCTTACCAAAACGCGAGAGTCACTGTTGTGTATGGAAGTGTCAGAAACCACTACCAGAGAATGCATCTCATGGGACTCAACTGGGCCCATCAACACCTAGCTTCCAAGAAAAGGAGATCAAGGTTTTTATTCCCCAAACTCACGATATGTTATAAACATGAAAATATGAGCAGAAATTATTGTCAATTAATGCATTTGGGCATTTGTATCCTCTAAGTGATGGTCCAATTTTAAAAGGGGGTTTTCTGGCTCCAGAATGTGTCAACGGTATGATGTCGCAACTATGCACGTAAAGAGGCACCTGTTCTTCTCCAGATTACTTATTTAAATTCACAGAAAGGACTGCATTCCTTTCTGGTGGCTTTGACTTGTGGAGGCTTTTATGATTACACACAGATCAGACAGAATAGAAACAGAGCAGCTCACTGAGGGATCAGAAGAGTGGAGGCACTCTCATGGAACAATGTTTTCAAAGGATGGCGAAAGAAAAACAGCCAGGCGGGGTACACCAAAGAGTACTGCTGTCATTGGAAAGGAAGTGCCCAGCCAGAGGGTACCTCCCCCACTCCCTCTTGCACCCATGTGGGGCCATGTGACTAGCTCTGGCCAATGGAATGAAAGCAAAAGTGGAGTATGTCCTATTTCTGGATTGTCAAGTATTCCATCCTTGCACTGTTTTCCCCTGATCCAGTAACCATGGAGATCCATACTGAAGATGACAACATCACAAGGTGGAAGGAGACTGCATCCTTGAGCCACCATCGAAAAGAGAGCTGCCCATGACAATGGACTTCAACAATGGACTTCCAATGCCAGGAACATCAACACTAGATTCCATATGACCAAGAAGTAAGTACTTATTGTGTTAAGCCCCTGACATTTGAGAAGTGCTTGTTAAATTAGTTAGACTATCTCACACGGACTCCCTAAAGGGCCTCTGCTATATGACAACCTGATTAGGCAGAGACAGAGTATGGGAAAAAATAAGCATGGAGCACTTTTTCCAAGATGGAAAATATTATTTCTTAATAAAACACAGGGGGGAGGAAGATGGAGAACATCACAAATGGGTACGAGGCAAGGAGTCAACAAAGCACCAAGGTTCATAGAGAAGTTCCCGAAAGTCAAGGTGGTGGAGAGAAGTCTACAACAAAATCTTTTATGTTTTTTAAAGTTCATTTATTTATTTTGAGAGTGAGAGAGGGTGCAAGTGAGCAGGGGAGGGACAGAGAGAGAAGGAGAGAGTAGCAGAGCCCAACACAGGGCTTGAGCCCACAAACCAGGAGGTGACCTGAGCTGAAACCAAGAGTCAGACGCTTAACTGACTGAGCCATCCAGGAGCCCCTCAATTTCTTCCTGATATGAGACAGGCTCTTGATTTGTTCTGTGGCCTACAGGACCAATGAAACAATAGTTACAACCACGTATTTCTGTGGACAAGTGCTGCGTCTTTGGAATTCCAATCATTTCTGTTCCCCAAATAATCTCCTTTTTTGATGGATGACTCTTTGCTCTTGATTTTAGGTCACATTCTAATTCACTGGGTTCTCTGGAGATCTGGGTTACTGAAGCAATAAACGCTCAGAAAATAGTTGGGAGATTTCACTGCATAGATTAAAGACGTTAATGAAAGCTTTTTGATCCTAAGCAAGATTACTCAGGGATTTTTCATCAGCTATAGATTTTTCGTAGCTCTGAAAACCTTCGCAGTGACAAGAAGCTGCACCAGTCTGTTTACTGGTGTCTTGAGTGTTAAATTCTCCTCGCACGACGCTCTAAGGATAGAAGGGTGTTTAATTGCTATAAACCGTAAACACTTGCCTTCTGCAACCCCACTCTGCTACAACTGCAAGCTTCATTTCCGTCAGTGTACGTCTCTGTGTATCTGTCCATCTATCCATCCATCCAACCATCTGTAACTTTCTTCTCTATCTACGTATAAGTGCTAAGCACTAATAATGAGCTAGGCTGGGAATCTATGCTAAACGTTAAAACCAATCGGGACTAGAGTTCAGGGTTTCATGGGAGCCCCAGGGATACTGAGAGACGAGATCAAGCCTGTGTGCTCCTGGCCCTGTATGATCCTCGGTCAGCCTGGTACATACTATATCCAATGGCCTTTCGGTTCCTTATGGTCTATGGGCATTATATCCTCAACCAGGCTCAGAATCCGGCACATAATAAACATTTGGCAAATGTACAATGAGTAGAACTAAGTCCTTGAATGCTCTGTCACGATTTGGTAGAATGCTTTCTGATTTGGTAGTGGTTTTGCATGGGCTTCTGCCCGTTTCCTACTAGGGCTTAAATCACCTTTGCAAACCAGCTTTGCCCCATCCCAGAAGTGATCCGGCCTCTCCTGTAGGATTTTAAGCCCTGTTCTCAGTGGAGCTATCTATTGCTTGAGGACCTTTTCCAAAAGAACCTGAAGATATTCTCTGCCTGATTGAAGAGCGTCATCCAAACCTGCCACGTGCCCCCCTCCAACCCACACACACACACACAAGCTGGAATTTTGACGATTTCCACACAATGTGTGGTCACAGAAGAGTTCACCACACTCCACGAGATCCTACACTTCCCACTGTGGGACAGCCATGCCTTAGGAACATAGCCTGTCATTCTTCCTTGTCTCTTAATTTCTCCCTCAAAGCCTGCTCACTGCAGAGGTTCTAGTAAGTCCCTCAACACAGTCCCTTCACTCCCCTAACTCCGAGGTATTGCCTAACGCTAGTTAAAGAAATCTTTCAAATGATTTCTGCTACTTATCAGAACTGATGTTTGCTATGTACAATTAACTACACACATAATTAAAAGCTACACACATGATTAGAAACTATCACACAGAGAAATTAAGAAAGCAGTCCCATTTACAGTTGGGTCAAAAAGAATAAAATACCCAGGAACAAATTTAACAAAGGAGGTGAAAGACCTGTATGCTGAAAACTGTAAGACACTGATGAAATCAGGTAAAACCAGAAAAATAGTGGAAAGATATTTCGTGCTCATGGATTGGAAAATATTGTTAAAATGTTCATACTACCCAAAGCAATCTACAGATTCAATGCAACCCCTATCAAAATTCCAATGGCGTACTTCACAAAACTAGAACAAATAATGCTAAAATTGGTATGGGCCCTACATAAAAAATCCCAAATAGCCAAAGTAATCTGAAGAGGAACAAAGCTGGACGTAACACACTCCCTGATTTCAAGCTATACTACAAAGTTACAATAATGAAAACACTATGGGGGCACCTGGGTGGCTTAGCCAGTTAAGAGTACAGCTCTTGAGGGGCACCCGGATGGCTCAGTCAGTTAAGCATCCAACTTTGGCTCAGGTCATGATCTCGAAGTTTGCGAGTTTGAGCCCCGTATCGGGCTCTGTGCTGACAGCTCAGAGCCTGGAGCCTGCTTCAGATTCTGTGTCTCCCTCTCTCTCTGCTCCTCCCCGACTTGTGCTCTGTTTCTGTCTCTCAAAAATAAATAAATGTAAAAACAAATTTTAAAAAAGAGAATCCAGCTCTTCATTTTGGCTCAGGTCATGATCTCACGGTTGGTCGGACGGAGACCCACATCAGGCTCCACACTGACAATGCAGAGCCTACTTGGGATTCTCTCTCTCTCTGCCCATCTCTCACTTGTGTGCATGTGCTTGCTCTCTCTCTCTCAGAATAAATACGTAAACATTAAAAAAAAAACCCCACTATGGTACTGGCACAGAAACAGATACACAGATTAATGGAACAGACTGAAACCTCAGTGATGAATCATGGGAATCTACTCTCAGAGCCAAGAGCACACTGTATACTCTGTATGTTAGCAGACTTAACAATAAATTAGATTAAAAAAAAGAACTGTAACCCGAGAAATAAAACCACACATATATAGACAATTTACGACAAAGGAGCCTAGAACATACAATGGAAAAGGGACAGTCTCTTTAATAAATGGTGTCAGGAAAATTGGTCAAACACATGCAAAAGAGAGAAATTAGACCACCATTGTATACTACACACAAAAAGTAATACAAAATGGATTAAATACCTGAATGTAAGACTTGAAACCATAAAATTCCTAGAAGAGGGGAGCCTGGGTGGCTCAGTTGGTTAAGCGTCCGACTTCCGCCCAGGTCGTGATCCCGCACTTCATGAGTTTGAGCCCCGCGTGGGGCTCTGTGCTGACAGCTCAGAGCCTGGAGTCTGCTTCAGATTCTGTGTCTCCCTCTCTCTGTGCCCCTCCCCTGCTTGCACTCTGTTTCTGTGTCTCCCAAAAATAAATAAACATTAAAAATAATTTTAATTCCCATAAGAAAATATAGGCAATAAGCTCCTTGACATTGGTCTTAGCAATGTTATTGTGGCTCGGACTCCAGAGGGAAGGGAAGACAAAGCAAAATTAAATTACTGGGACTACATCAAACTAGAAAGCTTCTGCATAGTCAAGGAAGCCATGATCAAAATAAAAAGGCAACCTACTGAATGGTGGAAGATATATGCAAATCATACATCTGATAAGGGGTTAAGACCCAAAACATATACAGAAGTCCTACAACTCAACAACAAGAAAACAACGCAAAAAATAGGCAGAATATCTGAACATTTTTCCAAAGAAGACATACAGATGGCCAACAGACACACAGAAGGATGTTCAACATCACTAATTATTAGGAAAAGGCAAATCAAAACCACAATGAGCAATCACCTGGTCTGACAGATGACTATTACCAAGAAGACAAGAAAGAGCAACTGTTGGAGAAGATTCAGAGAAAAGGGAACCCTTGTATACTATTCATGGGATGTAAACTGGTGCAGCCACTATGGAAACCAGGTATGAAGATTCCTCAAAAAATTAAGAATGGAACTCCCATGTTATCCAGCTATTCTGCTACTGGGTTATTTTCTGAAGAATATGAAAACACTAATTTGAAAAGATAAATGCATCCCTATGTTCACTGCAGCATTATTTGCAATATTCAAGATATGGAAGCAACCTAAATATCAAAAGAAGACTGGATAAAGAAGATGTGGTGTGTGTGTGTGTGTGTGTGTGTGTGTGTGTGTGTGTGTGTGTACACACATACATTGGAATACCACTCAGCCATAAAAAATATCTTGCCAGGTGCAACAACGTGTGTGGAACTTGCGGCTTTATGCTACATGAATTAAGTCAAAAGGAAAAAGACAAGTACTCTATGATATCACTCAGATGGGGGAATCTAAAAATACAAACATGCAAACAGAAGAAAAACAAACTCACAGATACAGAGAACAGGTTAGTGGTTACCAGATGGGAAAGGGGGCTGGGAGGGTGAGCAACAGGGGTGAAGGGGGTCAATTTGTAGGGTGATGGGTGGTAATGATACTCCATTGGGGGATGATCACTTTGCAGCATACCCAAGTGTCAAATTATAATGTCCACGTGAAACATATAACTTTTTTTAAAGTCTTGTGTACACATGCAGAAAGGCAAACTTTAGCTGAAAAGGACTGAATCGATATGCCAATGAAGAAAATTTCACTAAGACACAAGATAGGTAATTCTAAGCAAGGAAAATAAAGAGCAAATAGAAATATACTTGTCAGAACTTTCTAGAACTCACCAGGACATGAGCCACTGAACTTCTAAACAATAATACAACCAAAACCCCCCTAGGGCAAAACATTTAATTATTTCAGTTTCCATACTGTGCATGCCACCGTGATACCTATAGGTGTAAAAGGTTTGTCTTTCCTTTCAACTAAATAAATCCATAACATGAACCTTGAACACTTCTTGACAACTGCAACATAAACCAAATTATTAATATGACTGCTGATGCTCTTTAGTCCACTAGGTAGTTATGCTAAGTTATACTCCTCCCGTGTACATTCTCTAGAACAGAACCGTAATTACTTTTAGTACAGCCCTGAGCTATCATTCGCGATAATCATGATGGTATTCAATGTTACTGACTACATGAATGATAATGCTATGATCAAATTAGATTGAAGGTCTAATGGGGAGAAGTAAAATCTTCTCAATAAGAGGCCAAGAGCCACCTAAAGGTTGCCAGTACTGTCTCCTAAAAATTCTAATGATGTAAGGTGGATATTCTAAGAGGTGATAAGTTTCCAATTTAACAGACACTGAGGCCTCCGTCCTGAGTGAGAATGAAGAGTATCCTAGTACTTCCCATATGCATTTTTTCATGCTTATTTTGAGAGAGAGAGAACACAAGTAAAGGGAGGGACAGAGAGAGAGAGAGAGGGAGACACAGAATCGGAAGCAGGCTCCAGGCTCTGAGCTGTCAGCACAGAGCCTGATGTGGGGCTCAAACTCACAAACTGTGAGTTCATGACCTGAGCTGACGTGGAATGCTTAACTGACTGAGCCACCCGGGTGCTCCCCATTATGCATTAATTAGCCAAGGCTTCCAGCGTCCTGGAGAGGGACTCAGAGAGCGGACACTGGACGTACCCGATGAACCGGGACAGACCCAAGTCTTCAAGTCAATGTTACCAGAGTAGAGATCTTGCCAGAAATGCAAAGTCACAAGGTAAGTCAGAGGAAGAAGGGCTTGTGCTCATGCAACCGAAATCAGCTGTCGAAACCAGGGAAGGGCCAAGTTGAAAAGCCAGACTCGGGTTCACGGGACACCACCATGGCTGCTTTCGTTTTCCCATCTTCACACCCGAAGACTTCGCTTATAGTTTTTCCTCTTGCACTTTGTTTCATTACATGTCATCTCAAATCCTTTTCTGGAGAAAGTGCGAACGGAAGGATAAAAACAATGATCAATAATACCCCGGCCTGGCTTGCTGGCATTTCTCGCTGCTGCAAACGGCTCCCATCGGGCCTTCCTTCATGGTGACACTTTGGGTAACTAAAAACACCTTAAGTGAGTCACCATTAATCAACTGTTGATTTGCACATGAATATTTCCGGAGAACCGTCTTGAGCCCGACATAAGCCACCCGTTCCGAGTAGCAGCGGTCCCTGAAGAGAGAGATGGCCTGCTTAGAGAACTACCCCTGTGCTCCGGGTGCCTGAAGACAGTCTCAGATTATCCGAGCTGATGTGGACCAAGCCATGCCCCTACCACTAAATGCCTACTGGGTACTTTTACCTTGTTAAGTAACCCGGACTAGAATCATTGAATAAAGGAACCCTACCTATTTCCAAAAGGATTAAGCAGATTCAACACCTGTGACTATCTGGGGATAACAGGGGATGGGGGGGATGGTTAGTCACGTTTGGAATTTTCTCTTAAAGCCCTGTCAACACATGCAGAAAGGTAAAGAAACTTCAGCTGAAAATGACTGAATTCATTTAATGAGAAGGAAAACAAAGATTCTTCCACACTTTGAACCACACCATGCATGTGTCTATGCAGCCTGGATCCAACTTCTTTGGCAAGTGCATCCTATATAAACACAGAGTATCTACCATAGACGTACGCATTTTCTTTTTTTATCTTTTCTAATGTGCTTTTGTTTATTAGAGTTGGGTACAATTGTCATCCTTCTACCATACATATACAGCGATGTTCAAACATCTGATGCTAACATACCTGGCAAATTCTAATACTGAACACAGAATAGTTCTATATTAACAATAAAAACAAAAGCAGTGAGTTTTCTTAGAAGATTTAAAATCAAGCCATTATTTCACAGTCTGGAAATCTGGGTAATCCAGCTTTAAGACGACTTTCTCGGGGCACCTGGGTGGCTCGGTCGCTCAGGCGTCCGACTTCGACTCAGGTCATGATCTCAGGGTCCGTGGGTTCGAGCCCCGCATCGGGCTCTGTGCTGACAGCTCAGAGCCTGGAGCCTGTTTCAGATTCTGTGTCTCCCTCTCTCTCTGCCCCTCCCCCAGCTCATGCTCTGTCTTTCTCTGTCTCAAAAATAAACGTTAAAAAAAATTTTTTTAATAAAAAACAGATGGCTTTCTCATTCCTGAACTTTACTCTACCAACATGTGATTTGGGACTTCCTCTTGTTTCAAGCCATTCCTGCATACGACACACTTTAGAGATGGGACCCTGCAACTGTCCTTGCACTGTCCCCTGGTCAGTGTTCTGGACCCAGCCAACCAATCCCTGCTTTTACCCTTGGCCTGCATGTACTTGAGGAAAAACACCTCCTGGACCTTCCCCAAAATCTCATAAGCCACTGATATCAAGCTGTCCCCTTCTGCCATGTTCATGCTCACACCCTCCACGCCCCCCTCTCAGGCACCTGGCACCACACCAGCGACCTGCACCCCAACCGTTCCCACAGCCCAGTCCAGACATGCCTGCTTTCTAACCCCACGTTTCTATGTATGATTTTCGTTGCTCCTTCAGATTCACAGTTTTTGAGCATCAGATGACATGCCTTGTACCTTCCTATCTAATCTTAGTAACACATCTGTCAAGGGATTGGTATCATCACCCCCGTTTTATACACGAGGAAACTGAGCCTTTGAGAAGTTTAGTGACTTGCCCAAGGACACATTCTAGTGAGAGGCAGAGCTTGAATTTGAACTCAGATCTTCTGGTTCAAAGTCCTGTATTCTTCCCACTACACCACATAGCCTCCTTTGGATTCGAAGTGCCTTCAACTGCACCCCATTCCAAATGTTCACCTGAATGGTGAAAATATCTCTCTTAAGTGTCTGTTTCAAATACTCTCTCCTCCATAAAGTCCTCAATGAGCTCCCTTGCTCTAATTTCTTTTACTGTTTTTGCTTTACTGTTAATTCAGTAAACAACCGAGCACCTACTGTGTGCTAGCTTCTATGGTAGTTACTAAAGAAATAGCACTGAATGACACAGAAACAACAGTGATCTCACGGGTCAGGCATTTCTATGGTATTTATCATAAAATCATTGAATGATAATTTGATAGATTTCTTTTTTTATATATAATGTTTGTTTATGAGAGCGTAAGCTGGGGAGAGATGGGTGGGGCGGGGCGGGGACAGAGGATGTGAAGCAGGCTCTGTGCTGACAGCAGCAAGCCCGATGCGGGGCTCAAACTCACAAACTGTGAGATCATGACCTGAGCCAAAGTCAGACACTCAGCCGACTGAGCCACCCAGGCACCCCCACTGAATGTCAGTTTTAAATGTCATGCCATCTAGGGCGCCTGGGTGGCTCAGTCGGTTAAGCGTCCAACTTTGGCTCGGGTCATGATCTCAGGATCGTGGGTTCGAGCGACAGCCAGTTCAGAAACTGGAGACTGTTTCAGATTCTGTATCTCGCTCTCTCTCTGCCCCTCCCCTCCTCACACTGTCTCTCTCTCTCTCTCTCTCTTTCCTCAGAAATAAATAAGACATTAAAAAAAGAAAATAGGAAGCAGAAAATTCCTCTGAGCAGCCAAAACAAAGTTTACAAAATATAGACACTACAGAAATATAATGCATTGGTTCTTTAATGTTTGGTCATTCCATAGTTACTGAGGGCTCACTCTGGGGCCCTTAACTCTGAGTTTGGGCACATTTCAAACATCTAAGTTTCATATCCCATAGCCAATGAAAAGCAGCAGACAGAAGGTGGAAGGCGTTGGCCAGAAGCAGATGTAGGGGCCGCTTTTAGGCAAGAGGCTTGAGCAATGGAAACTTGAATGGGGCCCAAGGGCCCACAGCGACCACTGGGCCAAATGCAAACAGGCTCATTAAGCGGCCCACCCTGAAACGGCCATGGGTCCTAACTGACCAGTCACAGCCAGGCATAGTTCCTAAGATTACCAAAAAAGGGAGAATGCCCTAGGTTCCCATACTCCGTCACTCCGTCCTATAACCGTGGCCCCCGCCACCGCCTCCCATCACAGTCTCTCCTTTGCTGTCGTGCCTGCTGCTGCCTTGTGACGTATTCAACCAACTTCTATCTCTTTTGTTCTGCCTTGGGCGAATTCTTTCACTGCCTGTGCTGCCAGGCCCACCCACCCAAATAGGCACCCCCAGAGTGGCTATCCATCCCATTCCATGGTCCACTGGAATTGCAACAGCCCCAAGCTTAAGTCACGAATGCCAAAGAAGGGACACCGCGTCAGCCTATGGGTTGCTGTGATTCATGACATTTGTGGAAGGTGAAATGTACAAATACACCACGCAGGAGAACTCGGGTCCCTTCTTCACAGCCGAGAAGGTAATGAGCAGGTGATGGATGGTGGGAGAAGTATTCATTTCTCTTCTAGTACTTAAGAGGCAAAACCATCACCTCTGTGGCAGTGAAGGCATTTTGTCACCATGAGACCCAAATTACCTGCCCTTAAATGTCCAGCTTCTGAACAGAATGTATGTGGATTATTTTTCACCAGCAGGGGGAGGTTAAGACAAGAAAGTCCTAAAAATGTCCATGTGTTCACCAGAGAGGCTGAGTCTTTTCAGTGTGACTCGGTGGCTCTCTTTAGCAGCCTCGTCTAATTCAGAAAGGTCAGGAAGTAAAGTGTTTTACATTTACTGACGCAACGAGCTTGGGACAGTAACAGAAAAAACGACAGTGACAGAAAGGAAGCACTCTCAGCTGGCTTAGGCCTTGCCCAAAGGCTTCAAGGAGAAGAGCTAAGGGGAAAACAGCGGTTTCTGTACCACTGCACACCGACAAGAGATATTTTGGGGGGAAGGCCAGGCTGGCTCAGGTGGTGGAGTGTGCAACCCTTGACCTCGGAGTCATGAGTTCAAGCCCCATGCTGGGTGTAGAGCTCACCTTAAAAATAAGATTTTTTGTGTGTATCATGAAATCACATTTGGCATATTCATGCAGTGAGAAGACATCTACACTTGAACTCAGAGAGAGCTGAGGGCTTACTCTTCACTGCAATTAAAGTGGTGATGTGAAGGCACTGGGTAGTGTTGTCTGTGTATGGAAATCATCATGGAGAAGTCCAACCCGTTGGCAGGACCAGGGGGGGAAACAGAGGGCGGCCAAGTCCCGAAGAGCAGCTGGCACTGAGACTGGCAGAGGCGGGCCTGGGGGCCCCGGGAAGGAACACGCCACTGAGGACTCGGCCAGGGAGGCTGAGTAGCCACCACACTGTGGAGCTCTCCTTCCCATTAGCACCGCCACCCACAAGAACCCCCAGACCAAATCACAACCAAGGGGAGAGAGGGTCCCTCCTTGAAATAAGCAAATTCTGAGAAATTGTTTGCATCTCCTCAAAGAAAAGAAGAAGCATGGCAAATCCAGGGAGGTCCAGGCTCTCACACGAACTTGTGTGACCCTGAGTAAGTTATACACCACCCCCTGTACTTCAGTTCCTCTATTGGCAAATTGAGGAAAGAATCCGTAGACTGGAGAATCTCTAAAATCATCTCTTTCAGTCCTAACATCCTGAGCTCAACGATTCAATTGCCAGGTTGAAAATACACGAGTGGCATTATTTTCCCCAACTAAGGTTATTCCATTTATTTATTTATTCATCATAAGAGAGATGGGCTGACTACTATGACAACAACGGGTCAAGTCCCCACCCCCCCGCCCCCACCATGAACTCTGCTCAGTTTCTGGCTACGCAACTCTAGCAAAGAACAGGGACACTTGCGGCTTACAACTTACAGCCTGTTGATGAGTCAATGAGACAGGCAATGTGCCCTTCCTCCAGGAGCCCAAAGGCCTCCATGTTAATACTTGAGCTTAACATTAGCCTGACCTCCAGGTTCCTGTAAGTCTCCTTGAACATATAAAAATGCCTTTGGAAACTTCCTTTATCTCTACCCCCAAGATATACATTAGCAATCATCCTCTAAGCATATGGCCCGCTGATATCCATCTGAAGGGTCTCATGGCTAAGGTTTTACTGATAGTAGTTAATGACCTTATCTTAACAACAGCCAGCCCCTCAAGGTCAGGGAAACCTTGCTTCCAAATTCCTTAAAGACTTCTGCTGTCCCTAAACCGCCCCCCCGCAACTTGAAAATATATAATCAGCCACTCCTCACAATCCCAGTGTGGCTCTTTCTGCCCACAGGCCCTGTCCCTGTGCCTTCAGAAAACCACCTTTTGTGCACTTAAGATGCCTCAAGAATTCTTTCCTGACCATTTGCTCCAAACCCTGACATTTCACATCCGCCCCTTGGCAGAGCCTAAACGGTCTGGGCTGAGACCAGCCTAACAGCTAAACTGCTCTCCATAAGAAACAAAACAAAACAAAACAAAAAAATGAGGTGGAGATCCTCACCCCTGGAAAGGGAGAAAGAAGAGGCAGAAGGCAGGAGCCAGCACTGTGCAGCACAATGAATAGCTGAATCACAAGTGAATAGGAATGATGTTTGGTATAAGTATGTCCCAAATAGTCCTTGGGATATACTTACACTAAAAACAAAAAAAAATCATTGTTTATCTGAAATTCAAATTTAACTAGGTATTTCTATATTTTTTTATTTGCTAAATCCAGCAATCCTACCCAGCACAGAAATGACAAGTATTTTAAGAATTTCAGTCTAAAGTTGTTTAGCTGCACTAAGAGTGTAATCCTTCTCAGGGCTACCACCAATCCATGCCCAATGTCTGGGTTAACTAGAAAAAGGTACTGCTTCCTCCCAGGACACAGCTAGGGCACAAGGCTTGGTGTGTGGCTCATGGGCTGAATTTCAGCCCCCACTCACCCCTCAATCCTGCCTCCTTCCCATATCATCAAACCTTTACCAAAGCCCACTGTACATGGCCCTAAATCCAAGGTATCACGGGGCAGTGACGCCCTCCCCCAACCAAGTGCATTAGTTTCCTGGAGAACGACCAGAACAGAGAAGCAGATTTACTTCAGGAGATGAGCCTCCGAGCAAAGATCAAGGATTCAGCGACACCAGAGGACAAGATTCAGAAGCGACGTAGTAAAAAGAGTCTTCAGCCCCCACCAAGAATCCCCAGAGATATTAGAGGTATTCTAGGCTGCCCACTGTGCATCGGGTGTGATGAAATTCTGGAGTGATCGTGGGGTTCGGAGATGACAGCCAAGAAAAAATTCTTGAAGACGTCTCTGGTGCAAAATGGGGATTTTATGAAAGCGCGGGGACAGGACCCGTGGGCAGGAAGAGCTGCACTGAGGTTGTGAAGAGGGACTGGTTACAAACTCTGGACTTGGGGGAGGTAAAGTCCAAGTGGAAGTTCCTAAGGAGACTTCCCTATGCCAAAGACTCACAGATCCCTGGAGGCCTAGCTATTGTGAAGCGAAGGTGGCTTTTCCCTCTAGCAAAGCATCAGCATGAGGACAGTAGGGAGTTGACTCTGCCAGCCTCAAGTATTTGTCAATGGGCTTCAGGGCCATTTCCTTCTAGCTTTTGTTGCCCACAACACTACGGAAGGGAGGTGATGTCAGGGGCTCCAGGAAACTGAGATACAGGATTCTAGAGATTAGGCTACTGGTCAGATTGCCTTTTTCTTATAATTTAAGATATTTATAAACTGACGGAGAGGCTATCAGTTTAGCCACTTGTTTTCTGTCTTTCCCTCTGTCCTTGAGCAGCCAGGAGAGCCTGAGGAATGTTACACATACACCCCCTGCGGGGGTGAGGTAACGGTAGCTTGTGCTTGACCCTCAGCTTGCCTTGCGGTCCCTCATCAGGTGGGTTTGGAGTCCACCACCAAGGACAGGGTAAAACCTGAAGACGGGAAGATTTGGGCATATGAAAGTGGTGATATAAATAAAAAGAGAAGGAGAAGAGTTCATAAAGATTTAGAGATCACAGACAAAAGAGGAACCCCAACTCAGACTTCAAGACCGAGGTCAACTGTCAGCAGCTCTGCGAAGCTTTTCCTGCGCGCTCCGGGCAGAATCCACTCCTTCTTTGTGCTCCGCTGTCCCTGCACCTGCTTCCATTAAGCCACAGGGAGAGAAACCATCAGGATATAATGTGTGAGTCTCCCCAACTAGATGAGGAGTTTGAAGGGGACCAGGATGTGTCACCCCAAAAGATGTCTCCTTGGCACTAATAGTCTCAAGCTGGTTAATTTTAAGAAGCTCCCGACACTGGAGAAGCTCTGAAAGCCCTTAGAAGTTACCCTTTCCTGAGAGAAATGTAAATGGATAAGGGAAATCTCCATCTGTAAGGGTATCTCCCTCTCAGCGCCTAGAAGAGGAAGGTGACTTAATCTCTAGAAACTCTTACCAATGGAGGAGGCAATGTCTTAAATCTGCATAACAAACAATACCCTCCTTTACAGTGCTCTGCCTACACCTTTTGTCTTTAGCTGGAGATGGTATTTAAGGAGACAGGGCTACTTTCCAGTTACTCAGTTTTCCTGGAAATCTCCAGCCTATACAGGTCATTAAACTTTGGGGGTGGGGAATCAGGGTTTCAGCCAAGAACCTACAGGGGTGTGGAAAATTACTTTTCCTCCCCTACAAGTTCTTTGAAGGCACACTGACTTATTACCTTATTAATTTTATAGCTCCAATAACTGCCACATATTAGCCACTTGATACACTGGTGGTAAAGAGAAAAGATATTCTGATGTTTGAAATTAAGACTGTAAGACAAAATAATAATGGTCTTCCCGTATAGAAGGGCTTGTACAGTTATCTTCCGTGTCCACAGAGGGCAAAAGAGAACAGACATTTCACACGCAAGATGAGTGAACGAGGCTAAGTAAAGAGGTGGAAAAGCAGCAAATGAACCACCAGCCACTGATACGGGCTTTTAAAAATAGAAAAACAACAGTTTTTCACTTGCAGACCGTGAATCCTTGCTGGTAACTTTGAATTGTAAGTACACTGGAAGCAAGGGCATTACCATTTCCCTAACCCAAGAGGGTAGTTCATTATTCAAAGTGTAATAATATGCTAATGGCCAGGAGAGCTGACCCTTTGGGAACCAGCAGCAGCAAAGATAATCCAAAGAAGGAAAACATCGAACTGTCAATCCATAGGTGGCCCTGAAATACCTGCTTTGATTCAACTATGAACTTCACCTTTTTCTTTTTTAATTTTTTTAAATGTTTTATTTATTTCTGAGAGAGAGAGAGAGACAGCGCGAGCAGGTGAGGGTCAGAGAGAGAGGGAGTCACAGACTGAAACAGGCTCCAGGCTCTGAGCGGGCAGTCAGCACAGAGCCCGACGTGGGGCTCGAACCCACGAACCGCGAGATCATGACCTAAGCGAAAGTCGGACGCTTAACTGACTAAGCCACCCAGGCGCCCCTGAACTTCACCTTTAAGATGAGAGAGACTCAGGTGACTCTTGAATGCCCTGCTAACTTAGTCCTGTTGACGAATATCTTGGGTTAATTTTGGAAGTGTTGAAACTGTCTGAACGCTCATAGGAAAGAATTGTGAATAGAAATCTGGAAAGGAGAAAGGAAGGACAGGTCAAGTCTCAGAATCCTATTGCTCACCGTGATGATGAGAATCTGTGTGCCCCCCAAAATCTCCCAGGCTTCAGGCTGCCTCCTGTTCACCGTTTGACTCTCAAGAAGAAACAGAGCCCTCCTCCCCAAGGCTAAGCGCACCCTGATTGGTGCTTTTGTGCCCATCCCTCTTCTGGGACTTGACCCTATGAATTTTTGCTTTTTCTCGCCCTCCTCCTTTCCTCTTTCAAATGCCCCCTCCTCGGGCCCCTTTCCCTTGGCCTGTGCACATCCTCCGTTCCCTCCCGGGTTCAATCACGCTTCCACTTCTCTGCACCTCCCAAGCAAACCTGGTTCATCCTCACCAATAACCCCGAAATTTAGGGTTTACGGAGGGCAGTATTATCCACCTAAGCCTGACAAATACATACGCATGTCCGTCTCTATGACCAAATTTCCCTTCTTTATAAGGACGCCAGTCATACTGGATTGGGATCCACCCTAATGACTTCATTTTAACTAGATTAAATGCAGAGGTAGCTCTGCAGATAAGGTCACATTCTGAGGCGTTAGAAGTTAGGCTTCAACAGATGAATTTTGGGAGGACAATTCCACCAACAATACTTCCAGGGGGATTTTTTTTTTTTAATGTTTTATTTATTTCTGAGAGAGAGAGACAGTGTGAGCAGGGGAGGGTCAGAGAGAGAGGGAGATACTGAGAGGCCTAGATAAACTAAACCAAAAACTTAACCAGCTTTTCCGCTTCTGGGCAAATGCCTGCGCTGCGGGAAGCTAACACCTAACCAGCTCTTTCTGCTTCTGTAACAACGCTTAAGGCTTGCTTTCCCGCCGCCGGATTGCCCAAGGGACTAGCCTCCTGGCGGCAGCCACTCCCAAAAGGCCAGCGGCTACCCCCCACCTTGCTGAGGGAAGGGCCTGGAGAGAGAGATGTTAACCTGTTAGTCGCCAAACAAGACTTTAGACTCGCTCTATGATAGGCTGAATTCAAAGGTATCCCAAATGTTGTAATTGGATCCCGCCAAAAACCTGATGGCGGGAACCAATCAGATACGGTATATGTTCACATTTAAATGTTAACCAATGGCAAACTTGTAACCATGGAAATCTCCTGTCCCTCCCCATGACTTGTTTACTTCTGTCTATAAGAAGGCTGCAAAGGCTTTGTTCAGGGCCTCTTAGCGTCACCGGCAACGAGTGCGCGGAGGTCCGGGTTCGAACCTGCGAATAAACAACCCTTGCCGCTTGGCTTTGACTCTGGTCTCTGGTGGTCTGATTTTGGGGTTCTCTCGAATTCTGGGCGTTTCAATACAGAATCTGAAACAGGCTCCAGGCTCTGAGCTGGCAGTCAGCACAGAACCCAACGCGGGGCTCGAACCCACGAACTGTGAGATCATGACCTGAGCCAAAGTCGGACGCTCAACCGACTGAACCACCCAGGCGCCCCTTCCAGGGGGAATTTTTAAAACAGAACAGATGAACATAGAGGAAGGGAAGGAAAAACAAGATAAAAACAGAGAGGGAAGGAAACATTAAGAGACTCTTAAATACAGAAGACAAACAAGGTTGCTGGAGGGGAGGCAGGTGGGGGGATGGGTACAAAAAAGGGCACTCGTTGGCTTGGGACGAGCGCTGGGTGTTAACTGGAAGTGATGATAAATTCTACTTCTGAAACTATTATCACACCATATGTTAACTGATGAGGTTTTGGGGTGATGGTGGGGTTCCAGGCTGACAGCCAAGAAAGAAATCTTGAAGACATCTTTGGTGCAAAAAGGTGATTTTATTAAGGCACAGAGACAGGACCCGTGGGCAGAAAGAGCTGCACTGGGGTTGTGAAGAGCAACTGGTAGGTATATAGTATGGGGTTGGGGGAGATAAAGTCAAGAGGAAGTTTCTTACAGCGATTTGCTCATGCTAAAGAAGACTCACAGACTACTGAAGACCTAGCTCTTGTCACGCTAAGGTGGTTTTAGTCTCTGGCAAAGCATGATCATTAAGACAGTCGGGAGTTGGAGCGCCTGGGTGCCTTAGGCGGTTAGGCGTCCGACTTTCGCTTAGGTCATGATCTCGCGGTTCGTGGGTTCGAGCCCCGCGTTGGGCTCAGTGCTGGCTGCCAGCTCAGAGCCTGGAGCCTATTTCGGAATCTGTGTCTCCCTCTCTCTCTGACCACACCCCTACCCCTCTCTTCCTCCTAGAAAAAAAAAAAAATAAATAAAAAGACAGGAGTTCCTGGAGATTAGGCTGGTGATAAGACTGCCCTTTCCTTGTAATTTACTAAGATATCTGTAAACCGATGGATGGAGACTACCAGTTTAACCATTTGTTTTCTGTCCTTTCCTTTGTTCTTGGGCAGCCAGGAGTGCCGGAGGAATGTCAGGCATGTCCCTCTCGTGGGGGTGGGGGTGCAACGCGGGGTGTCAGCTTGCCTTACACTCCCTGTGAGAAGGGAGAGGACTCATTTTCAGAAATACCAAATAAAAGCTGTGCTATCTAGTTTCCAATATGTATGAAGTACCCCCAACCCCATAATGGAATCTCAAACCCTTAGACATTTCACTTCCCGGTTCTTCCGCTCTGTTTTGCGGGCTTATTTTGCCGGCTTTGCAATGAGCATGCGCCAAAGAACCGAAGTCTCTGCGTCACCTCAAGGAATGTACATATGTTCCAGTCAGACTTTTTGCCCCACATGGGCATAGGCGACTTCCGGGTGAGGCTGTAACCTCTGTAGTGCTCAGCCAATGAGGAATCGGGGGAGGGACTTGCATGCTAAGAGAGAAATTTCCTGCTGTAACTGCCCCGAGTGTGCCTGTCAGTCAGACACCCACTCTTGCAACAACACTGATTAAAGCCTCGCTTAGCTGTGCTCCGAGTCTCTGCTTCCCTCCTTTGACTGGGTCAGCGGGCTTCTTTCTCAGACTCCTCATCATTAAAAAACTCGGATTTAAATAAAATTAAAAAAAAAAACTTTCGCAGTGATTTCATCTACTCAGTGGTTTGAATGATCACTTCTGTGAATGTAACCCGTCAGTCTTGGCCTTGACCTCTCTCCCAATCACCAGTGTACTGATTTAAAACAAAAAAACAGGGGGCACCTGGGTGACTCAGTCCCTTAAGCCTCTGACTTTGGCTCAGGTCATGATCTTGCGGTTCGTGGGTTCCAGCCCCGCATTGGGCTCTGTGCTGACAGCTAGCTCAGAGCCTGGAGCCTGCTTCAGATTCTCTATCTCCCTCTCTCTGACCCTCCCCTGTTCATTCTCTCTCTCTCTCAGAAATAAAACATTTTTTAAAAAATTTTAAATAAACAAAAAACGGTACCATGAGCCTATGATTTCTCAGTTACACACTGTACAAGCAAACTCCTTCTCTATACAAAGCTAAGAGAAATGCATTACACAAAGAGATGTAAGGGAAGGCGGCAAGGGGACAGAGGGGTAGGGAGAACGCAGAGATCTCTGGGAACCTCCGGCAGTGGGATCTACCCTAGTCTTGTTGCACATTTCTGACAGCTTCTAGGGTATCTCTGTTGCAAACCCGACACGTTCAAAACCAGCCATATCTCTTTTTTCACATCGACTGCAGCGGATGTCTCTATGAGTGCCCCTGTTCATCTAGTCGCCCAGGCCTGCAAACTTGCCGTCATCTTGTTTCCTCTCTGCCTGACTTCCAATAGTCAGTCCGTCACAGGTCAAAGCCAATTTAGCTCTCCAATATGTCTGTCAGTCCTGTCTTCCCTATTGTGTTCCGACTGTCACCAGAGCAGGTCAGCCCCACTTCATCTCTACAGAGACCACGGCAGTGGCCACCTGCCTTCCACACTTCTAAGGTATTCTATACAGTGCTGTCCAAGGAGCGTGCTAAGTAGCTCATCTGGCTAGCGATGGAGTTTATCCCAAACCTATCTTTCCAGCCGCATTCCCTGTCACACCCCTACTCTACCTGGAACAAGAACGTTTTCTAATCTCTTTCCTTGCTTTTATTATTTAAGCTGAGACACAATATTTACTGAGAACATGCAATGTACTATCCATTTCTACCGCTATGTCTGCCTTCCTTACTCTAATTAGAGTGTCTTAACACTCAATAAATCCAGCTCAGTGACTATGTTTTGAACTGTGTGATGTTCTATGTCTCACAAAGGATTTATCATTAATCCTCAAATTAACCCTTCAACCTAAGTACTGCGTTTGGCAGTGGACTCCTAATTCCACCCAAACGCTGAAACATACGATTGTTCATGGTTGCTGGGTCAGGAAAAAAAGGAAAGAGCGATTCTAGAGCTTGAGAAGCATGCCCCCTTGCCGGTGAAGCATCCCAGGCCGCGTAGACGAAGGCTGTGTCCATGAAGGCACTTCTGGCACCTGTCTCAGCGCCTCCAGTTGGCTCTCCTCTCTGCTTCCTCCCTCATGCTTATCTGGCTTCTCGCCAACCAGCCCATCCAGCGAGGTGCCTTCTTTGGTCAACAGTGTGGCTCTTGATTCTCCTGCTTTCATCCTCCAAGACTCAGAACTTCCAGACACTCCGTTCTGAGACACCATCTGGCTTGGCCCCAGGACCTTTTAACTAGGAGTCAGAGTTCTACCCCAGTTCGGGAAAGTTCATAAAATCGTGGAGCTGCTTACAGCTTTTGTACTTGGGTCTGACGGTGGTAACTGAAAACCACCTCCCATCTTATTTTAGCCTGAGTCGTACAGCTTACAAAGGCGTTGGGGGGGGTCACCTTCCATCTATCATTCCGGAATTCCTGAGTCCTGTTGTGGAGGGATGTCGGGACCACAGCTGATTAGTCTTTCAGCAAATTCTCCATGTTTCCTGACCACAGATGGACTCTGCCTTGATCCCCCATTGTGTGTAGCATCCTTATCACCTTCGTGGGGCATAAAGCTCCTTGTTGGTACTTTTTCTAGACTGCAAAGGGAGAGCGTAATCTGCTTTAACCCATTCTCACCTGCTAAAAATGCTGTCATGCCTTCGTGCTTCTCAGATGGGTGACAGGAAGGTCTGGTCTAAAGGGCTTCAGGTACTAATCCAGACAAATGGCAGATCTGGTATCAGACTGCTTGCTCTGCTTCTCTCCTCATAGTTCCAGAACAGAAAGCACGGGGCCATGAGGAAAATATTTTCTCTTCTATGCCACAAATATCTTTTTAAGTTTATTTATTTGATAGAGAGAGAGAGAGAGAGAGAGAGAGAGAGAGTACATGAGCTGGGGAAGGACAGAGAGACAAGGAGGGACAAACCCAAGCAGGCCCCGTACTGTCAGCACAGAGCCTCACATGGGCCTCAATCTCAGGAACCCTGAGATCATGACCTGAGCTATAATCAAGAGTCGAATGCTCAAACTGACTGAGCCACCCACATGACTCCTATTCCACAAATATCTAAGTGCAAGGGTCACCTCCCTCAAGTAGCTCACAGTAGAGTAGAAAAGAGCCCAACAGAGCATTTTTGAGCATTCAAAGCAAGCATTTTCTCACATTGGGGAAGCCCTTCCGCAACTTTTCTTCATCGGCTTCTGCCTTCTTTTCTGTCTTGCAAGAGAAAATCAGAGCCTTGGTTAGGGATTTTTGCATATAGATCCAGTGGACAGAAGGTAAAAGATTTTTCTGGCAGTGGCTTATTGTAGCCTTTTCTTTGCAGAGATCATTCAGCCATAGACAATATTCCATGCATGGGAAAGTTTGCTTAATTCTCTCTTTCCTTTGCCTTGGGGAAGCCATAGCATCAGGTACCATGAACTTGAGAATGTCCCACCTCCACAAAGAGATCACTTCCACACACTGTGCTTTCGAGCAGAGACAGGGGTGAGGGGGTGCCACAGGAGCAGCACAAAGGGCCAAGCCTGGTATATGGCCCAGCCAGAGAAGCTGAGGTCATGAAAGATGTCTCAGGAGTGATTCCTGAGTCACATCAGAGCCATTCGGGGAAAGAGAGGGGAGGGAGTCGGGCTAAGAAGACCATGGTGGCAGGGGGGCCTCACTTCACGCAGACACAGGGGGGCCAATGACACGGGGGTGAGGAACACAGAGCCTGGAGCTCACGCACCATCGGCACGACACGGGAGATCAGAGCCGGCTAGACTGAGTCAAGTCCCTGATGAGCTATCTTCACTTCCTTGGCAAATAGGAACAACAAAGTATCTGCAAATTGCCTACCTCTGGGGTGTGGGAAATCCCTTCAGTGACACTGGGCAAGAGTCTTACCCTGCGTCGCTATAAAGAATTTCCCTTTCTCCACTAACAGAACAGCATATCCCAAGTATCCTGGGTGCCAATATCATGTGCGACTGACTCTAAGTAGATATTTTTTTAATAAAGTATTTTTACTTTTATGTGTATTTTCTATTTTAGAGAGAGAGAGAGTGAGCACAAGCAGGAGAGGGGCAGGAGAGAGAGAATCTCAGGCAGGCTCCACACCCAGCATGGTGCCCGACACAGGGCTCAATCTAATGACTGGGATCATCCCCTGAACCAAAATCAAGAGTCAGCTGCTTAACCGACTGAGCCACCCAGGGGCCCCTCTTTAAGCAGCTATCTTAAAGGGTGGTGAAAGTCAATGGGCCTTCTTGGAGAACACAGAGGCCCTGGCAGCCATTAAAACCCTCTTGAGGGTATGTAGTAACAAATGTCCACCTGCCAAAGAAAACCGAGGGGGAAGGCCTCAGCAGGGACCAAACAGGTGCCGTCCGGAGTGCTAAGAAGGCAGGCCTCACAAATAAGAGCGAAGGGCAGAGAGACAGGGAGGAGGCACAGCAACGGAAACAGACAGAGAGCTGGCGCCGGAGCTCAGCGTAGCACTTTGGAGATGGTGAACCCAGTGATCCAGGGCTGAGGACAAGAGAGACGATCCTACTCGTATTCTATACAGTAGGAATATAGCAAATGCACCGCGGGGCCCACTGAGGCATGGATCAGTTTCCTGCGGCTACTGCTGTTCTGGAACCTGGTCTGGGTCACCCGGAGGAAGAATCAGGCGACAGCACTCGGAGATCTGGGAAGGCAGGGGGTTTCTTTCACATCTGCGGGCTCAGAGGAAATCATTCTCCAGAGCTCTGGGCCCTGAGCATAAGTGGGGTGGGGCAATTTATATAGTCTGTTCTTTGGCAAGCAGGGTAGGAAAGAAAAACCTAGAAGGGGCGTCTCCGGGCAGGGACTGGAGTTCCCCTACCTATCCTGTCAGCCTTCTTATGACAGATGTCCCTTTGATGCCCCTTTAAACAGATCTAGTCTGTATTAGAGGGCATCACTGTAACAAATCAACACAAACTTAGAACAGAGATTTATTTTCTCACAGTTCTAGAGGCCAAAATTTCAAAATCAAGGTGCCAATCGGTAGGGCTAGGCTCCCACCAGAGGCTCCAGGGGTGAATACTTCCCTGCCAGTTCGGGCTCCTGGCAGCCTCCGTATTCCTTTAGTGTAGAGCCGCGTCATAAACTCTGCCTTAGTGTTCAGAGGCTTCCTCCTCTGAGTCTATGCTTTCTCCTCTTCCATCTCTTGTAAAAGACAGCTGTCACTGGATTCAGGGCCCACCCAGATAATCCAGAACAATCTCGTCTCAAGATCCTTAATTTAATTACATCTGTAAAGACATCTGTCCAAATAAGGTCGCATTCACAGGTTCTAGGAGTTAGGGCACGGGGGGTCCACCATTCAACCCACGGTGTTTACAAGAAGTGGGACCCTCACTTTTTTCTTCCAATCTGTATACACCTGTTCATTACCAAAAGTATAAAAAATACAAAAAAGGCCCAAAATTAAATCACCCTTTAATTCCAGAAGCCAGAGATAGCCACTGTTAACGGTTAAGAACTTATATTCCAGAATTCTATGAATGTATGTGCATATTTTACCAGGCTCCTACACTGTACTTACAATTGTGTCATTTGCTTTTCTTCTAACTACTGATATATTGTGAACATCGACCCAGGCCATTGAATCTCTTTGTACAACAAAACTTTTATCAGCTGCAGAACGCCATCACACAGCTGTATCACAGCTGAACCTGTTCTGTACTATTTGCCATTTGGGCTGCTCCTAATTTTTCAGTGTTAGACGTAACACTAACATGAGAACATGCCTGCCAGGGTGTTCATAAAAAGACCTGAGTTGTGGGGGCGCCTGGGTGGCTCAGTCAGCTAAGCGTCTGACTTCGGCTCAGGGCATGATCTCACGGTTTGTGAGTTCAAGCCCCGTGTCGGGTCCTGTGCTGACGGCTCAGAGCCTGGAACCTGCTTCAGATTGTGTGTCTCCCCATCTCTGCCCCTTCCCCACTCGCACTCCGTCTCTCTCTCAAAAATAAACAAACATTAAGAAGAAATTTAAGGGGCGCCTGGGTGGTTCAGTTGGTTAAGGGTCCGACTTCAGCTCAGGTCATGATCTCATGGTTGGTGAGTTCGAGCCCCGCGTCGGACTCTGTGCTGACAGCTAGCTCAGAGCCTGCAGCCCGGCTTCAGATTCTGTGTCTCCCTCTCTTTTTGACCCTCCTCTGCTCTCTCGCTCTCTCTCTCTCCCCCTCTCAGAAATAAATTTTAAAAAAAAAAAGAAGAAATTTAAAAGACAGAGAGAGAGAGGCGACCTGGATTGTAAGATACAAAAGGATACTGATTACGTTTACCATACACTGAATTTTAGAGTGAAGTGTACACACGGGGCTGCGCTGAATCGGGTCAGAGTCAGGCCACAGATTTGGCCTGGAGCTGGGAAGCACTCGATTCCTCTTTCTCAAAGAAAATGCTTCATTGTCCAGCTTCATCTCCTGCCACTCCCTACCTTGGGATTTTTATTTTCAAGGGGGTTGGGGGAGGGGAACACAATCGCTGCCTCTTTTTAAGTCTTATTAATATTTTATTAATGCTTACCATCTTATCTAGCCGAGTAAACCTTCTTACTCAGTGAAGCAGAAACACAGCTTGTTAAGCTCCATAATAAAGCCTGAAATGAATAGCACTGGAAAAGTCCACCATGATTTTTTTTTCTTTCTATACTTGAACCGAGAAATGGTTATGTCTAGACTCGGATAAATGGAGGGTAGGAGAGGGGCCACGAGTGAAATGAGTAAATACTGACTTATTTGAAAAGCCATTCAGACTCCTGAATAACTAGAAAAGATAACCCTCAAATTGATGCGAAAGGAAACCTTATGTTTGAATAACAACAAATCAATGTACACTCATCTCAGCGTCTCATATAATCAGGAGTACAAAGAGCCTCCAGACTGTTCATTAAAGAAAATGAGTATTTGCTGAGGAAGTCTGTTCTTGCAGGCAGTTAGCTTGCTTTCTGAAGTGACAGAGGAATCAGTAAGTTCTGATCTACTTATATTTATATAATTTTGGTCCCTAAATTGACTGTTCTTTCTGATTTGGCATTCTGCATTTTTAAAGTAAGAAACTTGTTTCGTTTTTTTTTTTGTTTTTTTTTTAAGTAAAAGGTCAATCTGGATGTTATCCCTGCATCTGAGGGGCACAGGTAGACAATTCCAATGACGAAATCAGAGGTGCCAGTCATACACAACGCTAGTATACACAATTTCAAAAAACTATGTTGAAAGTGCACTTCCATCACTCAGATCAAGTCCAGTAATGATTTAGCAAAGCTAAGTTTTAAACATTTATTTATTTTTGAGAGACTGAGCATGAGCAGGGGAGGGGCAGAGAAAGAGGGAGACACAGAATTGGAAGCAGGCTCCAAGCTCCGAGCTGTCAGCACAGAGCCCAGCGCAGAGCTCAAACTCACAAACTGCGAGATCATGACCTGAGCCGAGGTCGGATGCTTAACGGACTGAGCCACCGGGGCGCCCCAAAATTAATTTTTTTTTTAAATCCAGTTTTATCTATGGGGGTTGCTGAGAACTTCAGAAAAGCACATTTTAGTGCAAACAATCAACTCATTCATAGCAGCTATTAACTTGCAGCCTCCTACAGCTCCCTGCTTTCCACACGGAGCCTGGCTACAACGAGCACTTAGCCCTTGGACTGGCCAAGAGTGCTCTGTTCAACTTGTCCCATTCAGTTCTTTCTCCATTCATCAAATATTTCCCTTGCCCACTGCCAAGGACCTCAAAACCTAACAGGAGAGGAGATGTCCAAACGAAGGTACGCAGCCTGCTAAGCCCAGTGGGGATGGAAGGAGCACAGAGGAAGAAGCAAATACCAGGATGACTTGTCGTCTCACTAACTACTCAGCGTCTAGGTCCTTCCCAGCCTGGCTACAAGAGCTAATGTTGAGTTTTTATTTATGTCGTGCTTGTTGGATAACATCTGTTCTTCACATATTATCTCCTGTGATCCTCACAACCATATGAGGAACATACAAATTCCATTCAGTGGGCACAGAGAAGATGAATGAAATTACCCAAGAAGTTGAGCCGAGCTTGGCCTAACTCCAGAGCTCTGGTTGATGCCACCTCACATGCAGACTCTCGGATTTTAAAAGCGAAGGTGGCTAATAGGATTAAAAGGTACAGAGTGGTTGAGCAAGGTAAGAAAAGGCCTTTGGATTTAATGATTAGGAAACCCTCCTTGTCCCCACTGTGGTGTGTCAGGGCCACCACACCAAAACGCCACAACTGGGCAGCGTAAACAACAGAAAAGCATGTTCTCACCGCTCTAGAGGCTACAAGTCCAAGATCAAGGTGTTGGCAGGGATGGTTCCTTTTGAGGACCGTGAGGGAGAATCTGTTCCTTGCCCCTCTCCAAGCTTCTAGTAGTCTCCGGGGTTTCGTGGCTTGTAGATGGTCTTCCCTCTATACATGTCTGCTGTGTCCACATTCCCCCTTTTAAAAATTTTTTAATATTTTATTTATTTCTGAGAGAGAGACAGCGTGAGCAGGGGAGGGTCAGAGAGAGAGGGAGACACAGAATCTGAAACAGGCTCCAGGCTCTGAGCTGTCAGTACAGAGCCCGACGCGGGGCCCGAACCCACAAACCATGAGATCATGATCTGAGCTGAAGTCGAATGCTTAACGGACTGAGCCACCCAGGCGCCCCAGCATTTCCCCTTTTTATGTGGACACCAATCATAGTGGATTAGGGCCCACCTTAAAGATGTCCTCTTAACTTGATTACCTCCAACAGACTAGTTCTAAATACAGTCACTTCTGAAACAAAGGAGAAGGGGAGAGAAGATTCCAACAACTGACAGTTTTGTGCATTTCTGCAGGCCTCATCATCACCTGTGCCCACATCTTATCCCAGATTCTCCAGAAGCCCGCCTCCTATTTCTTCAGCAATTTGCAGATATAGCTTTATAACTTCACTGACAGTGTTCTTTGCCACTAATTCTCAGATACTACTTACCACTTGATACGAAGTATCGCAGGATGATTCCAATAATTATTTCTAGGGAAATGCTCGAATGACTGAGTGAATAAATGAACAGATGAACGTAAAGAGGAGACAAAATAATCAGGTCTTGCCTCTAACCTCAATCTGAACTTCACGCGCGCCTGGGTGGCTCAGGTAGTGAAGCGTCTGACTCTTGATTTTGGCTCAGGTCGTGATCCTCCCAGCTGGTCAGTTGGAGCCCCATGTGGGGTTCTGCGCTGATAGCACCGAGCCTACTTGGGATTCGATCTCTCCCTCTCTCTCTCTGCCCCTCCCCTGCACTCTCTCAAAATAAACAAACTTTCTTTTTAAATCTGAAATTCATACACTGCTCTGCATGGCTAAGGTTAAACGACGAGGCAAAGGCCTGCGTGGACAGACAGGGAGACAGCACTGAGCAAGGATGTCAACGAGGCAAACACCTCCGTCAAGACACAGGACGAAGAGAGGTGCTCCATTTGCAGAGAGGCCCGCCACACAACCCCTCATCCTCACGTCCGGCCAGGGTGAGCGGCAGGTAAGTGCGGGACCTGAACACCTTATCGCATAATGAGAAACTATCATTACTGAAGACGGACATCAGTATTTCAACCTAGTGGTCAAAACCCGCAGCTACTAGATAAGGGGCAAGTCCTACAGATTGGCAGGAGATGGGCCTTTCTGAAAATGGATGTTTGGGACGAGGTGGTAACAGCCTGGCCACCAGGGCTCCAGAGAGTCGAGCGGTGCGGTATGGAGTCAGCCCTGGCGCTGCTAACCTAGAACTTGGTAAAGTATGACTCTTGCCACACCTCATCATACTCATTTTGGCCAATTAAGAATGCTCATTAGAGAAACCGGAAATGCTTCCCCAAGATCTTTTTAGCGAGTCAGTGCAAGGCCACAGAGTGGGACCCAAAAGCCCCGTGGGTGCCACGTTTCTCTCTTAACCATGAACAACAGTGGCCTCAAGAATACAACACAACACAGAGGCACTCTCTCAGTACTTCTCTCTCCCGTCAACATGTCTCTTGCATTCATACCTGTAGTCTATATTTATGGAAAGAGTTTATTTTTAGCTTACCTGCCTAAGGGCATGAGTCATTCCACATAAAATGTGACACCTTATAATTGAGCACATACTCTGTATTCTTTATTCTTTTACTAACTTGATGGTTCTCTTTTGAAATGAAAAACTCTCATAAATCAGCACCCTTTGTGTGTGTGTGTGTGTATGTGCACACGTGCGTGCGTGCAGGCATAATAACCAAGAGAATTATTTTGGTATTTAAATCAAAAAGAGCCTCAATTCCATAAGCCTATCCCAAAAAGAAAATGAAGGTTTCAGAAAACTTGCCAGTTTCTCAAATACTAAGTAAGCCCTGTTACTTCAAGGTAGGATTCACAGAAGTCAATTTTTGAAGTTTTATATCAAATTACAAAAATGATTACGTAGCCCATCTGCTACACTACCTGTTTATAATTCAGCTGTTCTATTTTCAAAGAAGGGTGCATGTGAAGAAACAAATCCAGGAAACAAGGCCCGTGGACTAATTCAGTCAGACCATTCACTGCTTTCTTTTTTCTCCCCCTGCCCCCCTTTCCTCTTCTCCTTTTGGGAGCTATGAGGCAATTAGAGCTGCCTCTATGCGCTCTGGTTAGCCACAGAAGAACTCAATTCAGAAAGTCCAACTGTTGCTTGCTCACGCCAATTAAAGGGCTCTGTGCTTAAATCTGCTCCAGGCCATCTTTTAGAAATGAGTCTTTCTGACCAAAATTCTCAGATGGGGAAAGGCACTGAAAATTAATTAGCACTATTCCTAGGTCCCAGCAAGGATACTGCACTACCACTGTGCTTTGGGAAGGCTCACCTGGGACTTGAAGGTAGTCTCAGGATTTGCACCTGCTCACTGATTTTCTAAATTGATTCTTACAAATGACAGATACCGGCAGGCAAGTTCAGGGAAGGTAAAATTCAAAGAGCAAAGAACCCAAAGTTGGGCTCAGTGTTCAATTCACCATACATACGGCCTTGACCTTCTGCTTCAGAAGACATTTGTATATCAAGGATAGCTCTTCAAACAAACAGAGATGGAATCAGCTTCCCAGCTGTCACCGGTGACATGACATTTGATGGTGGCAGATGGGAAAAAAACAGCTCTTGGGCCCTCTTTTGTGTAACCTGTTGTTGAATGTCAGAATCAACGATGTCAACTGTTCAAACAGTTAGTGTCTCTTGCTTCATGCTGACCTTTACATCCATATCCTACCCATCCTATCCCCGAATTGGAAAGAAAAGAAAAGAAAAGAAAAGAAAAGAAAAGAAAAGAAAAGAAAAGAAAAGAAAAGAGAAAAGAAAAAAGAAAAGAAAAGAAAAGAGAAAAAGAAAAGAAAAAGAAAAAAGAAAGATTGGCAAAGTACTAAAGTAACCTGTCGTGATGATGGAATGCAGCAATGTCTTAATTAAAACACATGGCATTTGCTAGAACAAAAAGTGGTTCCATCACACTAGTTGCTCTGACACATCCGTCACTGCCCAATATCTTCACCATCCTGTAACAAAATTATCAGGGGATTGTCTCTCCCCACCAAGACTTTAAGTGAGGACTCCCCTTACACACAGTCCACTCCGAAGTCCCTCCACCAAAGGCTGAATAGAGCGAAGGACTGCCGGCAACAAATTTTGTTCTGCATTGACTCTGTTGGGCACACACTGTGGGGTCTCTAAGATCACCTTGCTGCCATCTCAGTTTTAGTCACCTCTGCTAGCTCTGGCCCATCTCCCTGATCTTTACATGTTACAGGACCCCAGGGTCCAGTCTTCGGCCATTTCCCCTTCTCTACACTTACTCCCTTGGTGATCTCATCTGTCCCATGTCTGTCAATTCCACGTCTATGCAGACAACTCACAAATGTACGTATATATTTTTTCTGAAGCCTGGATGTGTGTACCCAGCTGCCTCCTCAGGAGTTCCACCTGAGTTAAATTTGAGCACCTCAAAATTAACACGTCTGAAACCAAAACCCAGACTTTCCTCTGCAACCTGCCCCTCCTCAGTGTTCCCCATCCAAGCTCCTAACAATCACATCCTTCAGACTGTTGAGGCCAAATCCTTAGTGTCATTCTGACTCTTCTCATTCTCTCACACCCATAACTCCATCTGTGAGAACATCCTACTGGCAATACCTTCGGAATGCATCTAGAACCCCATCATCTCTCACTCCCTCCATGGTTACCGCCCTGGTTGGGCCACCATCACTTCTGCCCTAGATTTGCTGCAAAGGCTTCCTGACTGAGCTGTTTCTGGCCCATGATTCTTTAAATCTGTTTTCAACACAGCAGGCACAGCGATCCAGGTAACACATGTCAGATCATATCTCTTCTCTGTGCAGACTCTGGCACTGGCTCCCAACTTCTTCCAGAATCTGGGTTCAAATCCTTGCACTGGATCACAAGACCCTCTGTGATCTGGACCCCCATGTGATTTATGATTTTGTCTGCCATCATGGTCCACCTCCTTCACTCAGCTCCAGTCACCTGACAGTTCACATAACTGGCCATACACAGGCTATTCTCCCTCTGCCTAGAATGTTCTTTCTCCCCTGTGTCCGCATGCATCACTCCCTCGACTCCTGTAAATCTTCAGTCAAATGGCACCTTATCAGTGAGGCCTTCTCTTGCCACCCAATTCCAAATGGTACCATCTCCCATATACCACAGGTACACTCCCTGTCCCTCTATGTTCCTTTATTTTATTCCATGGTACTTAACACCAACACACTGTACATTCTATTTACTGTTTGATTCTGTCTCCCCTGCCACTTGAATGTATATTTCATAAGGTCAGAGAGTTCTTCCTGTCTTATTTTTGGGTTTATCTCTAGGGCCTAGAACAGTACCTAACACATAGTGAGTGCTCAACAAATACTATGTGAATAAATGAATTTAAATCTCAAGGCAATAGTAAATTCAGAGTAAAAATAAGGGTATTAAAGTAGGTATACACTGAATAAAAGGTTCACTCAGCCAGTTATTTACAAATACACACACACACACACACACACACACACACACACACACACCCTACACCAATCAGTTTTGTAGGCCTAATGCTCTATAAAAATCACTTGCAAAGCTTATGATGAAGTATTACTGATAATTCAATTAACCATACAAAACAGCAGATTCATCCAACCCCTGGCTGAAAAACTTTTCATTTTGCTGTATCAAATGGATATAATCTGTTATAAATAGTTACGTACCAAGTCTGGTTATTTTTTCATCATCAAACAGAAAAACAGACTAGGCCCAATAAAAGGAAAATGATCAATGCTACAGGAAGGAAATGTGGTTTACTAATAAATTAATAATCATGTTTGTCCTTTCTACTATAAAGCCCTCCTTTCTCACCACCCGTTTCTGTCATTTGAGTAGGGAAGCTATTGTTGCAAGAATTTTTCTTTAACTCACTTTGTTTCAACCTGCATTTTTTTTTTCACCTTTTGATATTTTTCTTCCCAGACGTATTTTCCTGTGACAAGTCCTCTCAGATGAAAGCACAGTTCGTGGTAGGTTACCATACACAAATCTAATTAAATATTTGAGAGGAAAAAGGTCTTTTGATCCAGCAAGAATCTGAAAATTCAGTTATTCATTTCCTATCTACTAAAAATTGAAATGTGGGAGTTTTAAATGACTGAACAAATAATAACTAAGCTAGTCCATGTAAACCCAGCTTCTCCGATGGCAGACTGGAATAAAGGCAAGAACGCTGGCCGGGCCTCAGAGTCCGTGTTTCCCTACACTTACCCTTCTCCCTGCCCGTCTCAAAGGATTACTGTGAGACCCAATAAAATGAATGGGAGTGAGCTCTGTAATTAAAAACTGCTCTCCATGTATAAGCCCAACTACTGGGAAAACTAGGAGGAAGTTACTTTAACTTGATTCTCAAGACGGGAGAGCACACAGAATTATTAAAATGTAGAACTCTTGGGCTCCTCCCCAAAATAAAGTGCTTTAAAAAGCAAAAGGATGTTACTGTGTTGAATCACTCAAAGCTTCCTTTTACGTTTCATCTGCTATGATGTGCTCTCTTTGGAGGCAACAGGATGCTTCTCTTCTAAAAAGGTCACAACTTTTGAGGATAATAATTTAAGAATTTCAGACAAGACAATGAATGTCTCTTAGAGCATCCTTTTTGAAAAATGACCAAGTATAAATCCTTCACCCTCAATCTGTGTCACAGCAATCGATAACCAGAGTGGCTGGCTGACTGATAATTGGCTCTGTCCTACCAACATGGCTCTTGATTCCAGAATGCAGGGAGGCAGCAACGACTTTTGCAAGAACCTGAGATACAAACTGAAAGCCAGCTACTCACACAGCACCATTTTCTTATATGTCAAACGCCTCATTATCTAACTTAGAGAGAATGGGGTCCGCTCTGCTCCTTGTATCCGTGTAGACACATGATGCACCTCATTTTCCCCAGGCTATTTTGCTCATTTGCAGATTTTTACACAGAGAGGATGCTAAGTGATTATCACTGCATCCTCCAGTTTGAATTCATAAAGAGATTAAGTACAACTTAACAGGTTCCTGCAGCTGAAACAGGAGTGGTTACTTCACAAATCATCCACTAGTACAATCCAAATCTCAACACCATAAAATGAAAAAGGTCAAATCCTCACGCTCTCAGCTACTGAGCTCTAGCAAACCTGTAGAAGTTTTTTTTTTTTAATGTTTATTTATGGGGGGCAGAGAGAAAAGGAGACACGGAATCCAAAGCAGGCTGCAGGCTCTGAGCTAGGTGTCAGCACAGAGCCCGACACGGGACTTGAACTCACAAACTGGGAGATCATGACCTGAGCCAAAGCCGGATGCTTCACCGACTGAGCCATGCAGATGCCCCAAACCTATAGAAGATCCATCAGTTGTACGTCAACATCCCAGCTCTGCAGCCTTCCCTGATGCTTTTACTTGCTTTATTCAAATAGAATATTCTATTATTAATATCTATTAATAAATATTATATTCCATTCTCTTTGCCCTCTGTTCAAAGGCAGGCAAAAATAACTGATAATAGGTGCAAATTTTAGGTCTCACCCTAGTATGATATATAGTGAACAGGATTCAAGGAGTTAGGAGAGAGAAGGGTCACTTATTTTATCAAGTGTCTACTATCTGAGCAGAAGTTTACAGACATTATCTTGCGTATTCATTAATTTATTCACAAATAACTTATAAATGTCAGACAACCCAAAATAAGCATGCCAGACAACATTCCTGCCTCCATGTAGGTTACAATCAAGTTTAAGAAACAGACATTTAGGGGTGCCTGGCTGGCTTAGTCAGTAGAGCATGTGATTCATGATCTTGGGGTCATGATTTCAAGCTCACGTTGAGTTGGAAGGAAGGAAGGAAGGAAAAAAGGAAGGAATGGAGGGGGAGGGAGGAAGGTACAGACGTTAAAAAATAATCTCACAAATTCTGCTTCCAGGTAGAATACAATAAAATTACAGCAAATAAATACTCTTTCTGTGATAATTAAATGTGGATACATTACAAAAATCATATTTTAAATGCCTGAGAAAGCTTCAGTAACAACTGGACTAGATGAGCCTAAAAGCAAATCTAAAGTGTATACAACCATTTCAAGCCCTGCACTAGATAAGGGGAGTTCTTGAGATAGAGGAAAAGGATCCCAGAAAGAAATGTGAAAATGCAAGAAGGAATAAAGAACACAAGAATGGACTAATATGGGGGTGCCTAGGTGACTCAGTTGGTTAAGCATCTGACTCCTGATTTTGACTCAGGTCATGATCTCACGGTTTATGGATCAAGCCCTACAACAGTCTCAGTGCTATCAGCCTGCCAGGTTTCTCTCTCCCCTTCTCTAATTCAAGCCTCCCCTTCCCCCCCGCCACATTCTCTCTCTCTCCCCTCAATATAAATTTTCTTTTTAAAAAAAGAATGGACTAAAATGTGAACAAATATAAATAAGCATTGACTTCACAAAGTAATAATAATACTGCCTTGTAGAGTTCATATTGAACATCTTGTTATTGACAAGAATATTAATAACAGTTGAATAATCTGATTGAATGTCTGATTCTTGATTTTGGCTCAATCATGATCCCAGGGTCGTGAGACTAAACCCCACATGAGGCTCTGCACTAAGTGTGGAAACTGCTAAAGATTCTCTCTCCCTTTATCCCTCTTCCCCACTTGCAATAACATTAAAAAAATTAAAAATCAAAAAATCATCTTAATAACAAAATGATAACAATAACAGAGAAGTAAATAGAATTTATAGACTCTAAGGTTATGGAGATTATGCAAAATAATTTGTATTCCAATGAAATAATTCATAAATGCATGTTATAAGCTTTAAAGTAACCACAAAAAGAATAGCAAAACAAGTACAACAAATTTTAAGAAAAAGAAAGCACAATACATTTTTATATTAATCCAAAAGAAAGAAAGGATGACAAAAATAACATAAAATGGATGGGTCAAGAAGGAAATGAACAATAACATGGTATATACAAACTCAGCTATGTCAGTAATTACAATAAATGTAAAGGGGCTAACTGCTGTAAGTAAAAGACTAAGCTCAGAAAACCAGACAAGACAGACAAACCAAACCCAAAACACAGCTATATACAGTGCTACTAAAACTGAAGGCATCACAATAAAACAAGGCCACAAACTGAAAGGTCTTATGAATATAGGTGCCAAAATTCTCAATCAAATACTAGCAAAGTAAATTCAGTGACATATAAAAAGGACTATAAACCATGACCATAAGAGATTTATCCTCAGAATTCTAGGTGATGCAACATATGAAAATTACACAATGTGACATATGGAAGTGTTGAGTCACTATACTGTACACCTGAAACTAATATAATACCTTACGTTAACCGGAATTAAAACAAAAACTTAATAAAAACATGAAAATTAGTGTAATAAACCAAATTAATATAATAAAGGACAAAAATTACATGATCATCTCAATAGATGCAAAAAAAAGTATCTGACACCCTTTCCTGATAAAAACACTCAACACATTAGAAACAGAAGAGAACTTTCTCAACCCAAAAAAGGACATCTATGAAAAACCTACAGCTAATATCATATGTTTCCCTCCTAACATCAGGAACAAGACAAAGATGTAATTAGGCAGGAAAAGTAAATAAAACATGCCAAGTTAGAAAAGAAGAAATAAAAGTATCTCCATTCACAGATGACACTATCTTATTCCTAAGGAACCCCGCCTGCCCCAAAGCCTATTAGAACTAATAAGTGAGTTCAGCAAAGTTGCAGGCTAAAAATTAATATACAAAAATCAATTGTGCTTCTATATACTACCAATATATTAGCACATTCTGAAATTAAGAGAACAATTCCACTTACAATAGT
>JAESUZ010004916.1:0-233947 GCA_017311185.1 Proteles cristata cristata | reverse complement strand
TTCTCTCTCTCTCTCTCTCTCTCTCTCTCTCTCTCTCTCTTTCTCTCTCTCTCTCTCTGTCTCTCTCTCTCTCTCCCTATCTTTCTCTTTCCTGTTTTTCTTTAAGTTGTTAAGTAAAGGTTGTTTTTATTTAGGAGAATGTGGATGAAATTGTAAATAGGAATGATATAATAACAAAACCAAGACCCCTATCTCTGTATGTATCGGCTTCCTTAGTAGTGAGTCAAATGTGAGGCAAGTAATTTGTGTCTTAAATAATTATAGGGTATGCCTCTGGAAAGAGTTTTTGATTGAAAGCTCAGAAATAGTCTGTGAACCATAGATTTTTAGGGATAACTATTTCCTCTTTCTTTGTATTCTAAAGGCAGTGAAGACAAATCCTGTCATCACAACAGCATTGCCAGAGTATCAATGATAAACCCTCATGTTATGTGACTCTTCTCAAAAAGCAGTTTGAATTTTTCATACCCCGCCAAATTGGTTCTTGGAGATTTTTAAGCAGCTTCTTTAAGCACATGTTTTTGTTTTGTTTTGTTTTTGTGTTTTGAGGGAGGGGGTGGTTAAAATAGGAGGCTTTATTACTACAGTTAATTGAATGTGAATTGTTTGGAATTTCAAAAGAAAATAATCCCCAAGGCCAGGTAACACCTTCAAAGGTACCCAGGACTGATTGTTTTAATAGTAGGGGGCGTGGTGAATTCCATTGAACAGTTTTTCTTCCTGCTACTCTTAGTCTACCTGTGAACAAGTGTAATGAGAAGATTGCCAAAGTATGATTCTGGGGCAGTGGCCATGAAATTCTACTGTGCAGGTATGGTTCACTTTTGATCTGGTAATGGGAACTGTTTCTTAATAAGACTTTGAATATTTGTTGAATATAATTTTTTCCCTCTCATTAAATTATCCTGGAACACTTGCAGGAAATCAGTTGATCCTATATATGCGTTTATGTCTTGATCTTAATTCTCTTTTATTGATATACACAAAGGACTGGTATTTTGATAAGAATTGTGTTGAATTTGAAGATAAATTGGGAAATTATTGCCATTTTTAAATGCTGTATTACAGGGGCGCCTGGGTGGCTCAATCCGTTGGGGCTCCGACTTCGGCTCAGGTCATGATCTCACAGTTTGTGGGTTCGAGCCCCGCGTCAGGCTCTGTGCTGACAGCTGGCTCAGAGCCTGGAGCCTGTTTCAGATTCTGTGCGTCCGTGTCTCTCTCTGATCCTCCCCTGCTTATGCTGTCTCCCTCTCTCTCTCTCTCTCTCTCTCTCTCTCTTTCTCAGAAATAAATAAAATATCAAAAACAATTTTTTTAATGCTGTCTTCCAATTCATGAAGACGAGGATCTCTCATTTATATAGATCTTATTTAATGTCTTTTAACAATGTCTTATACTTTTTAATGTAAAAATCTTATACTTTTTTGTTAAATTTATCCCTAGCCATTTTATTCTTTTTGCTGCCATACAAATGAAATTGCTTTATTAGTTCATTTTAGTTGATTGTTACTAGTGTGCAGAAATACAATTATTTTGTATATTTATATTGTATCTTAACATGCTGTCCAACTCATTTCTCAACTCTGTTTTATTTAGTAAATTCCTTATGATTTGATCATGTCAGCTTCAAATAGGCATAGTTACAATTTCTCCTTTACATATGAATTCTTTTATTTCTTTTTATTGCCCAATTGTGTTGTCTAGAGCCTTTAACAGAATATTAAATGGTATGACAAGAATGGACATTCTTGTTTTGTTCCTCAACTTAGGGGGAAAGCATTCTGTCTTTTCCATTAACTATAATGTTAACTATAGGTTTTTCATAGATTCCTGTTATTCAGTTGAAAGAGTTCCCGTATAGTCTTGGTTTGTTGAATGTTTTATCATAAAAGGTGCTGGGCTTTTCTAAAATTTTGTTTTTTTGTGTGCAAATTCAAGTTATTCAGTGGCCTTACCTTTCAATCTGGAGTGCTTCTTTAGTGTTCCTTCAGGGCAATTTACTCTCAGTTTTTATCTAAGAATGTCTTAATTTCTTTTGGTCCTTTTGTATTTTTCTCTTTGTCTTTGGTTTTTGTCAATCAGACTGTGATAAGTCTAAATGTGGATAGCTTTGAATTTCTCCCTTTTGAAGTACACTGAGCTTCTTTAATGTATCAGTTAACATTTGTTATCAAATATGGGAAGTTTTGGGGCATAATTTCTTCAAATATTGTTTTCTGCTTTTTCTTTTCCTGTGGGACTTTCACTATGTGTATGTTGGTATGTACGCTATTGAAACGCCCAGAATTCGAGAGAACCCCAAAAACAGACCACCAGAGACCAGAGTCAAAGCCAAGCGGCAAGGTTGTTTATTTGCAGGTTCGAACCCGGTCCTCCGCGCACTCGTTGCCGGTGACGCTAGGAGGTCCGGGTTCGAACCTGCAAATAAACAACCCTTGCCGCTTGGCTTTGACTCTGGTCTCTGGTGGTCTGTTTTTGGGGTTCTCTCGAATTCTGGGCGTTTCATATGGGGGCTCGTCCGGGATGTGGGAGCCACGGGGGTGCAGGCGGCTGGCTTGGGGCTGGTGCCGTGGCCCTCATGCCCTGATGTCCCTACCGCGCGCTCCTCAGAATGTTGAGCCCAGTGTCCATTAGGAACTCAGTGGATCGCCCTTTTACTTTTAGGGTTACCCTGGGTTTGGGGAGGGGTGCCGAATCCCGTTTCCCCTAGTCACTGTCATTTCCCATTACTAGAATGAGAGTTTCAGATTTATTCTTGGGGCATTCTTTGGCCCAATGTTCTTTCTCTTTGCCGTAGGCGCATTGATTTTTGCTTAATTGGGGGCGTCCCTCGAGCCGCTGGGAGTTCTCTTTACCTTCTTTTCCTGGAGCCAACTGTCTGAGGCGTCTTTTTCGGTCCTCCAGTTCCGCAGTTCCCGTGAGTAGCATCTCGGCTAGACCCTGGTTTTGTCTCTTTTCAGCCCTTACCTGCTTGTCCTCTGCACTGTCCCTGCTGCTGTGTACCCTCTCTGCCACGACCACTAGATCTTGGAGGCTCTTTTCCCTAGACGTTCTAGTTTCTGAAGTTTTCTCCAATTGTTGGGAGCAGACTGACAAAAGCCATGGCCACCGCAGCTAAGTTTTGCTGGGGCCTCTGGATCTATAGGAGTGCACTGGCGGAATGTCTCTATTATTCTTTTAAGGAACGTTGCTGGGCTTTCCTCTGGTCCCTGACTGACAATGTAGGCTTGCGAGCTGCAGTCTTGAGACCTGCCAACAGAGTCTGGCGGTAGACGAAGAGACTCTCCTTACCTTTAGCCAAGTTGTAGTTTCAATCTGGCCATGCCAGGGGAAACCTAGCGTCATTTTGAGCCTGGTCAGGAGTGGGAACTCTAGTGGGCCCAGGAACCAATTTTCTGGGTTCAGACTGGATTATTTTCCATTTCTCAGTACTGAACATGCCAGGAGCCGCACCGGCCTCCCCGGACGGCAGTCACAGCAAGGAAATGTCAGTGTTTGCATAGCTTCAGCCATGAGAAATGAAAACTGGTATCTCCTTCTGCTACTATTGTACTACTGGCTCGTGCTGGAAACAAGCCTACTGGTATTGACCAGGCCCCATAACATTCCACATTAGACCCATATTCTGAACACAGACTGAACATAGATATCTCATAAGGAAAAGTATATTCCTGCCTTTACAAAAGAGACTTTAGACGAAAGCTCCGTGGGCAATTGTCAAAAGGCCCTTCCTATGGGCCTTGCAGACCCAAGACTCAGACAATAAAGGGGGTTAAGAACACAAGAGTTACAATTGAGCCTGGCCCCGAGACAAAGAGCCTAATCTAAAGTTAAGGTACAGATAAGGGCAGAACATAAGTTACTACATTTATCTTTGCTAATTGCTGAAGCATAGCAGCCCCTTCCTCAAGGCCCACATTCCACAAATATTTTCCCTTATACTGGCAGCTGGGATGAGGATAGATAAGAGTAACTAAAACATAACCCAGGCGCAAAGATTGACATATTTATGGCCCCCACGGTGCTTGCACATTCAGCATCAAGGAGAAGGCTCATTCAAGCAATTTAGGAATAAGCCTAATATACATTTTACAAATAATTAGCCCTTGTAAAAATTCTGTCTTCTGATGTTATATTATCGTTGAACCTTAAAATAAAGACATCAAAACCGACAGGACAGAGATGCCTGCCTGGTGATCAGAAAGAATCTCAGGGGCAAGACAGTTGAGTCCCGTCCCTCAGGTGTCATTCCACGGCGGCTTTGGGTCCCTTGGGCGGGGCCCATTTCCCCAGGGCCGCTGGGTCGGGTGGGGCAGGGGGCCCCTGTGGTTCGGGTGGCGCCTTTGTTCCTCCTGCTGGGTCCTGTGGAGGAGGTTGCCTAAGGAGGGGGAGAAGTTAATTTTTCCTCCGTTTCGCCCTGTAAGAAAGGGTAGAGCGGCGCAGAGGGTTCAGTTTTCCTTTTCGGCAGCTCCAAAGCCCGGGAGGGCGGGTGCTTTTTAGTCACCGCCAGGGTGTCAGGTTTCTGTGGAGGCAAGAAACTTTTAATCCAAGGGGGTGGGTTATCAACCAGATCAGCCCAAACCATGATGTCCGGTGGCCATTTCACATTGAAAGTGGGCCATTCTGTGCAGCAGTAAGTTTAAAATGGACCCTTCCTAACAGTCACTGAGAGGTTATGGGCTAACATTAAGTCTAGGGGTTTGGATGAAGTCTGTCTCATAACGTCAGTCTCAGTCACAAGGTAATAAACACCAACAGAGAAAATTGACAATTCGACATAGACATACACAGAGAGAGACTGATAACAGAGTCCGCTGTGCACAGACACAGACACAGAGAGACCGATAACAGAGTTCGCTGCGCACAGACACAGACACAGAGAGACCGATAGTAGAGTTCGCTGCGCACAAACACAGAGACACAGAGACCGATAGTAGAGTTCGCTGCGCACAAACACAGAGACACAGAGACCGATAACAGAGTTCGCTGCGCACAAACACAGAAGGCTAGCCAACAGAAGAAGGCGCCGGCCTCGAACCGGTGCGCCCCCCAGAAGAAGGCGCCGGCCTCGAACCGGTGCGCCCCCCAGAAGAAGGCGCCGGCCTCGAACCGGTGCGCCCCCCAGAAGAAGGCGCCGGCCTCGAACCGGTGCGCCCCCCAGAAGAAGGCGCCGGCCTCGAACCGGTGCGCCCCCTAGAAGAAGGCGCCGGCCTCGAACCGGTGCGCCCGCCGGCCTCGAACCGGCTCACCCGCCGGCCTCGAACCGGCTCGCCTCGCCGGCCTCGAACCGGCTCACCAGATGGGCACCGTAGGACGTCTCCTCGGTCCCTACCGACTGCTCTATAGCGCGTCCGCCAGAGCCAGTACAGTCCCCGATGCAGATTCCGCGCAGCAGAAACCGAAACAAACAGATAAGACAGAAACTGACGCTGAGACAAACAGACAGACAGAGCCGGCTCACTTACCGATCGGTCTTAGGAACAACCCGTTGACTTGGGGTCTGGTGGGTCTGGAGGGGAAATATCCCGGACGAGCCCCCATATGAAACGCCCAGAATTCGAGAGAACCCCAAAAACAGACCACCAGAGACCAGAGTCAAAGCCAAGCGGCAAGGGTTGTTTAGCTGAGGGACCGGGTTCGAACCTGCAAATAAACAACCCTTGCCGCTTGGCTTTGACTCTGGTCTCTGGTGGTCTGTTTTTGGGGTTCTCTCGAATTCTGGGCGTTTCACTTTATCATGTCCCACAGGTCTATGAGACTGCTTATTTTCTTCCTTAGTTTTCTTCTGCTTCTCAGATTGAAAAATGTCTATGGAGCTATCTTCATGCTTGCTATTTTTTTCCTGCCCAATGAAATCTACTGTTGAGCCACTCTATTGGATGTACCATTTGGTTTTTGTATTTTCCACTGCAGAATTATATGTGGCTAATTTTTTACAATTTCTGTCTCTTTAGTGGCGTTGTCTTGTGAGACGTTGGCATACCTTCTTTAGACGTGATGTTCTTTAGTTCTTTGGACATGTTTATAAAAGCTTAATTTAAAGTTTTTGTCCACTAGGCTCAAAATCTGAGCCTCCTCAGGGATATTTTATCTATCTCCCTCCCCCTGGCCACTGTATACATGCCATACTTTCCTGTTTCTTTTTCACATCTCATTTTGTACACTGGGTATTCTCACTAACATATTGTAACAACCCTCGTGTCAGATTTTTCAACTCCTGAAGGTTTGTTGTTACTGCATTTGTTTTTGGAAATTTTTAATCTTTTTGTGTGTGTGCATGTGTGTGTACGTGTCCATTGTCCTTGGTTATGTGTTTATCACTTCTCCTGCACTAATTCTACAGTTTCTGTATTCCCAGCAGTTTGTGGCCACTGAATTTTTTTTTTACCTAGTTGTTGTTTTTAAGTTCTTATTTTCCTTTTTAAGCCTGGCTTCTTGTGGGGCACACCTAGGTCAGTATGCTTTAGAGTTCAGCCAATGATTACTCAGAATATTTCTTTAATTACCATGTCTATAGGTTTTCTATCTTTTGCAAAGGGATCTCTATGAGAAAAGCACCTTCAAACTTCAAGCAGTTTATGACAGTCTTAACTTTGATTGACTGCTTGTATAGTGTCTCAAGGTCAGCCTTTCCTTTCTCATGTTTTTTTGTTTGTTTGATTTTTGTTTTGTTTTGTTTTCTGGGCGTACACACAGCTTTACATATAAAAGAAACCTTTTAGATCATCAGATACGTGTTGAAATTTCTAAAGTTCCGTGTTGTCATCTAGTTCTCTAGAATTTCCTTTGAAATCTGTGGCCAAACTACTCCTGCAGAAAGCACAGCTATAGGCAGCTGAGATGTTGGCAGCAATTTTATTTATTTATTTTTTTCAGTAACATCCTGGAAGTTAGCTCAGGTCACCTTGCTGATCTGAGGTCTGTGTCACATGAAATAGGCACTACACCGTGAGGAGAGATTTTCCAAGAATCTGAGAGTGTGGACAAAGTGTAGACTGTGCCCTGAGGATGGTGCTTTTAAGGGAACTCCAAAAGAGGTCAGTCCTCTTCTTTGGCTAAAGACTGTGGGCTTTTCTCTGCTCCCACACGACTGCTATGGGAGAGTGGTGGGGTGGGAAGAGCCCCAAGTTATAATGTTATAGGCCCTGCTGTCTTACCAAGATTAAGTGTTTTCTCTGGGATAACTGAGGTTTAGTTCATTTTGTAGCATTGATTAGTTTCCAGAGTTCTAAAAAGGTAAATTTTATATCTTAGGTCTACACTTGTGTTAATTTTGTGGGAGAACAAGCTTTTAAGTGTACTTATTTGGCAATTCTGGAAGTCACTTGCAGCCCTGCTTTTTTAATGACACATACTATGTCAGCCAAGTCCTAGCTCCTTTTATTAAGTACCTCCGTATCAAATAGGATCCAGGTGACACAAAATAGGCTTTCATTTTGGTAGCCGTAAAGCTCCTCTGCCTCAACTGAAGACAGGGTGATCATCATGCTGTCTATTGATGAGTAGATCAATACGTTTTCTTAAAGGCATTCATTTTCTCAGTCACTTCAGTCTCCTCTTTTGTATACCAGTATTGATCGGGATGGACAAGTTCATGCCGTGGTAACACTTTAAAACTAATGTAATAACTATTTATTTTTTACTTACACTGTTAATTCATGTAGGTTGATGTGGAGGTATTCTGCTCCATATAGACATTTAGGGACCCAGTGTGACAGAAACTACTCCATGATGGAGCTGTACCAGCTGGAACTTGCAGGATCCACTGGCTGCTGGTGAAGTGTTGCAAAGTCAAGTTTAAGCCATTTCCTCGTAGAGTCCTCTGTTCATGGTATAGCACTTTACTTTTGAATTGGGGCACACTTGTTATCTGTTATTTTATTGTTAATCAGCTGGTGCTTAACCTGAACTAAAGAAAGAAAATCTCATTTTACTTTCCAGCTACATACAGAAGGACATTTTATAGTTATGATACTTTCTTAGATCCTTTTCAAAAATTGTCTTCACAACTGCCAGCAAGAATTGGCAGGCTAACTGGTCCTAGTCTAGGAATGAGAACAGCACCATTTCTTTTCATCTTTTTCTTCCAAACTGGCTCAGAAAATGAGAAGTTGCACTGATAGAATCTGACAGTCTGTCTGGCAGCATCTACCTAAACAAGAAATGGTTTTCAAACATTATTAGCAATAACTTTTGCATTGCTTTTCTAAAATTAATGTCTAGGCTTAGATCAGCCACTCTGTCTACTATAGAGCATTTAATTCAGAAAGACCATCCTGGCTAAACAAGTTTGCTTGGTCACAATACATGCGGGGCCTCTATCATCCATCATTCAATGATGCAGTAAACAGAGAGGTCTTGTGTTTCTACTGTATGCTAACGACTCAGTTACAACTTTAGAATAGAATGAAATGTACACACTTAATATTCTCATGCAATGTTTAGTCTATTAAAAATAATATTTGAAAATAAGTATATATCACCTTAATCAGTAATGCAATAATTATGTATTTAATACATTGAACATTTATTAGATGCCAGCTGCTAAAATTCCAAAAGAAATGCAGCATCATCTCTGTCCTCAAGTTTTAAAAATTAGGAAAATCTCATTGACTTATTAATTTCCATTTATAATAACAAACAAACATGTATCAGGACTTAAATATCTCATCCAAAATTTCTAATATAACTCAGATTCTGTTAATGTCCATAAATTGTACTTAAGTTTCCTCTTGTATAGCCTAGAGGAACTGGATTTATTAATGGATGAATATTGAGTTTGATTCACCCTCTACCCAACAAAACCACCATTTAACGAGAGGAAATGATAAAAATATCATTTATAGATGATAAAATTTTTCCTAAGTGCGTATAGAAAGTGGAGAAGTGTTCCTTAAAAAAATTTACTAAATCTTGTTAAATACAGAATTTCTGGTATTTGAGCCCTCACCTACTCCTTCCCTCACCTCCTAGCCTGGTCTTATTGAAATTCTAGTTTAGATGGGTATGGTCAAGAGTATCAGGTTAGACTTAACAAATTAGATAAACACTTAACAAATTAGATAAACACATATTTCCATACCTAGATACCTCATAGTCAGAACGGTGAAAGCCAAACATGAAGAGAAAATTTTGAAAGTATCAAGGGAAAACCAGCTCTTCACTTACAAGGAACCCCAATAAGATCAACAGTTGAGGCACCTGGATGGCTCACTGGTTAAGCTTCTGACTTCAGCTCAGGTCATGATCTCACGGTTTGTGAGTTCGAGTCCCGCTTTGGGCTCTGTGCTGACAGCTCAGAGCCTGGAGCCTCCATCAGATTCTGTGTCTCCTGCTCTCTCTGTCCCTCCCATGCTCATGCTTTGTCTCTCTGTCTCTCAATAATAAATAAAAACATTGAAAATTTTTAAAAAATAACATCAACAGTTAATTTGTCATCAGAAAATAGTGTAACAGTATGGCAAATAGATGATGTATTTAAAGTATTGAAAAAATTTTTAAAAGTCAATATTTTTATTCACAAATATTTAATATCAATAATAGTAGAATAACACATTTTAAAATACTATTCTAGCGCCAAATGAAGTCTACATTTCCCAACTAAATGCTCTCCATACCATAGAGAAAAGAAGACAATGTAGAGTAGTAGAAAGAACATAGTATTTGCTCTTAAAGGAAACTAGATTTGAATGTACTTTCTTTCATTTCTTAGCTCTCATGTAGTTTGGAAAAATTATATTCTCCATATCTCTAAAGGAGGAATGAAAATACCTGCATAACAGAGTGGTGCTGAGAATTAACTCTTGGGATGCATGCCTAGCACATGGTGGATGCCTGGTAAATGTTTGCTCTAGTAAACTATCATTTTTAATATATGCTGTGCATTGTGCTAAGAAGTTTGTATAAGTTTATCTTAATTATTTTACCTAAAAGCATTGGATGGTTATTGATATTCATAACTTTAAAGTAAATAAAAGACTCATCCAATATCTTATATGTATAAAACATTTATTATAAGGCTCCATATGCTTCTAAATGCTGAGTTCTAAGAGTTTGGATGCTATGCTCACTAGTGTTTTGCCACTGGTGGTTGATATCCATAAGTATTTCTTGAGTGAATAAATGCAAATCTTACTCTCATTTCAGATATAACACTGAGTCATGGTGAACAGGGAATTGCTAAATTTTTTAATAATAAAATATAAGCCTTTTTATTATTTAAATTAACAGAAAATCTCGGTTTCATGTATTCTTTTTAAGTTTGGCATAATGTTCCAGTCAATATTCTGAAGAGTTAGTCTTTCTATAGTCAAGAGGAGAATAAAATCTAGCTATTCTGGATTTTTACTTGGCTTTCTCTGAACAATAGTTTGATTTTTGACCATCATAAATTTAGTGCATAAACTCCCGCCAAAATCTCACAAACCTCAACATATTGACAACATATGATGCCCACTAATTAAGAATATGTATGTAAGATATATAATGGGATGTAAGCAATTATTATTTCATTAAAATTGGACATTTCCCATTGGCTCCCATTGGCATCATTCCCTGTCCTTGCTACCACAAATGGTCTGAAACTCAACACATCACACATTAGTCAGTAAAATTCTTCAGAGAAATGATATCTAATTTTGTCTGATTAACGAAGTGTCCACACTCAGGGGATTTCCACAAATGATCTGTTGCCAGTGCTTGATTACAATAGAGTGAGGTGGTGTTTTAAAGTATTCTGAGTATTTCTTTATTCCACCATCTTAAGGAAACCTTAAAATGTGGAAATAAAGTGGGGCATTCTGGTGGCTCACTCAGTTGAGTGTTCACTTTGAGCTCAGGTCATGATCTCATAGTTGTGAGTCTGAGCCCCACATTGGGCTCCTTGTTGTGAGCATGCAGCTTCATGTCTTTTGTCCTCCTCTCTCTCAGCTCCTTCCCTGCTTGGGCTCTTTCTCAAATAAACATTAAAAAAAAACTAATGTGGGAATAAAGCAAATTCTTTGTGGTAATTGACACTTAAAAAAATAAAGTCACAGGGTGCCTGGGTGGTTCAGTCAGTTAAGCATCCAACTTGGGCTCAGGTCATGATCTCATGGCTCATGGGTTCGAGCCCTGCATGGGGCTCTGGGCTGACAGCTGGCTCAGAGCCTGGAGCCTGTTTCAGATTCTGTGTCTCCTTCTCTTTCTGACCCTCCCCTGCTCATGCTGTCTCTCTCTCTCAGAAATAAATAAAAAACATTAAAAAAAATTTTTTTAAATAAAATAAAAATAAAGTCACTGGAATCCTACTATATCCTGACTCAGCAACAGAATATAAATCCATATACATTGACAATGACTTAGACCTAAGTTTTTCACAGTGACTTCAAGCTGTTTCTAAAATATCCATTATCTTTTATTACTGGGCACCCAGAAATGCTGTTCACTGGCTCCCTTATAGTTACATAAGACCATAAGTCTGTGCTCCTGCTAATAGAATTGTAATGTTTCCAGACCAAGACTTTGTGAAATAAGTGTGCCCACTCTGTATTTTCTTCTTCCACTGGTGGCTTTTTGAGAATAGGAGAGTTATTAATGTCCCTTTAGCTTTTTGTAGCAGCCAAACTGACCCCCAGTCAGATCTACTAGTATTAATGAATACATGATTGAGCATAAAATGTCTAGTATGCTTGACCCATTACGTGTTTTGGGATTTCTTTGTGTCTGATATTTTTTCAATACAAACAAGGTATATATAAGCATGACATTGATTAATGCAAGCCACTTTAATAATTGAAGTTAAAGAAATTTTATTGATCTATGGATTTGTTGAAGTTTGTATTGTAGTTACAGGCCTGGTTAGTGTTAAGCTTAGCTTCAATACCAGGGATAAAATAATAAAAATTAAAAACTTGGTCCTAGCTGTCTGAAGATTTTATTTATTTCATTCCCTGAAAGGACCAGTTTCTTCTAGTGACCACTCTCCATTATGGAACAGTGATAATGAATTTTGATAGACTGTTTCTGTTATAGATATCTTTACAGAGTCTATATTAAACCTGTGGAGTACCTTGGAAAGATATATATTGATATTTTTCAAGGTGTTGATGCCTTCAATGTCTAATAAAGTAATCACTCTGAGGGCCCCTGGTTGGTTTAGCCCTGTTTTAAAACTCTATATCCAATATAACCAATGTTAGTACCGTGAGAATTATGAATTATACTAACTCCAGTAAAGTGTGACTATATTATGATGCTTCAGTGTGTGTGTGTGTGTGTGTGTGTGTGTGTGTGTTTGAAAGTGATGTAACAAAAGAAAAACATCCAAGATTAGCTTGAGGATGCATGATACTTGATAAGCTTATATTTTCAGTTAACAACAGAGTGTTTATTGTAGTATTTATGTTGGAAAAGTGAAGTATTACAAATTGGTTTTATTTCTGGTCTTTATTTAGCCAGTCGGGGAAACAGGTGGAAATATATTGGGTGGCAGATGGAAAACAATTCAGACTTAAACTTTGAGCTGTATGAACAAGTAACATTTTGTGTAAATATTTTATTTGAAGAGAGAAAGTAACATAATAGACTGAAAATTCCAAGTAGAATGAAATGTTTAACAGCAGTAGTTTTAAAATTTTCTAGTTTGAGTGTAAATGGTGAAACCACTTTGGAAAACTATTTGTCAGTTTCTTATATGTTTTAACATACACTAACTTTACATTTCTACTCCTAAATATACATTTAAGAAGAATGCTTAAGTCCATAAAACATTTTATACAAGACTGTTTACAACAGTTTCGGCCTTCATACCCAAACCAAGAAAAATTCCAAATGTATTTGAATGGGAGACTAATCAAATCATGATGTGCTAATACAATGTAGTACTGCATTTGCAATAATAATGAACAGACTAGACAGGTCAGTGCAAATATGTTTTAAAAACATGTTGTGATGAATAAGCTAAAAATAAAGAAAGGAACGCAAACTAGGATTGGATTCATTAACATGTAGCTTGAGACCTGAAGGAATTATATTGATCTAGTATGGCTAGAATGAACTCTCTCTCAGGGTATCATTAACTGGCAAAAATCATGAAAAAACTGCTCATAGGTATAAAAATACCCATTATCCTGACTCGGTGAGTGGTCACTTAAGTATATTAATATGAACAAAGTAATTTTTAATTAATTAAATAATAACAGTTAAATACTTTTGGAAACATAGTATCACATCTTCAGTTGGAATGCCTGGGACTCATGATGCATTTTTTCATTTATTCTCTCAGCATACATTAAAAATTTATTAAGGATTTACTATATCAACCACTTGGCTCAATGGTGTGGGAATTTAAAGTGAATAAAGTATTGATTCTGTTTTCAAGAATCTCCTAGTCTTTGAAAAGGAATAAAATAATACATAACAAATGATTGAATCTTCTCTGTATTAATAGTACTTGACTGCATGTGGTGCGTCCCATGTAAGATGTGTGACTATGATCATGACACAATGGAAAATCAAAGAAACGTATGGAACAGGTTCCGTATTCAGTGTTACATAATCACAAAAAAAACATCCTCCTCCCAGAGTACAAATGTGGGAAAGCTACATGGCTAACGAGTCCTCTGTGTATTAGCTCTGCTTCCTTAGTTAAAACCAGTAGTCTCGGGGCGCCTGGGTGGCTTAGTCGGTTAAGCGTCCGACTTTCGCTTAGGTCATGATCTCGCGGTTCGTGGGTTCGAGCCCCGCGTCGGGCTCTGTGCTGACTGCCAGCTCAGAGCCTGGAGCCTGTTTCAGTCTGTGACTCCCTCTCTCTCTGACCCTCCTCCCTGCTCACAGTAGTCTCTGTTTCTTTCTTTTTTCTTTTTTTTTTAGACAAGTAGCTTGAGTTTTCTTTTATATATATATATATATATTTTATTTATTTCTAGGAGAGAGAGAGAGACAGTGTGAGCAGGGGAGGGTCAGAGAGAGAGGGAGATACAGACTCTGAAATAGGCTCCAGGCTCTGAGCTGGCAGTCAGCACAGAGCCCGACGCAGGGCTCGAACCCCTGACCGCAAGATCATGACCTAAGCGAAAGACGGACGCTTAACCGACTAAGCCACCCAGGCGCCCCATCCCCATTTTTTTCTAACACCAGCCAGCAGGGAAAGATGGATGGCTCTAGAATGGCAGTTAATGAAAATTGCTTTTGTAGACCCTCAATCTCAAATTCTTCACTGGAAGTACTAATATGACACATCAGGGGGACAAAAAAATCCCTAACCAAATTTAGAACCTCGGGATTTAGACACTTACAAAGAAAGCATCTAAAACTAAATGACATAACTTTTATACATTGAGAAGACTTTCCATTCTGGCCTCTGAAGGAAAAGATTTCTTTCTTGTCATTGTACTCCTTTCTAATCTAGAACACAAGGCCCATCTTGAAATATTCTTTCCCCAGGTCCCTGCTAAAAGCACCCAGATAGTCTATTCCACTTATTTTTTTTAGTGGACCCCTCCCAGACCTTCTGCTTTCATTGCAGGTATTTGCAGTCCCATAACTAGCCTCCCTTCTCTCTACATTTTAAGCTGCAATGAGTGAGGGCTGGATACAAGGAGAGCTGTTTCATGGTTCCTTTCCAGCCAACTCATGCTTAATGTGTAATACTTTAAATTCCCTTTTCAAAGAGTAGTTTAGGTGTTGTAGTGTTCTGAAATAAAATGAGAAAACATCATTTATGCAAACTAGAAGCCCTTTCTCCTTAATTGCAACATCAATAACTTCAGTGAAAAATAAATAATTGAGCTAAGATTTCTGGCAGAATGAGGGTTAGGCTTATTTTGAAATTTCTTTCTTAAAAGTCCAAAGCATTAAACTGCATGGTGATAAACTCACAGCTCATATAAAAAATCAAGTCATGCAAGGCAAATACTATTCCCGTAAAAAAAAAAAAAAAAAAAGTCATATAAGTAGAGAAAAGCTGAATCAAGTGGAAAGCTTGGCAAATATGTAAATATGCTAACAAAAGCTATTTTCTTACCAAAGGCAGATTGATGCTCCTTGTAGTTAAAAAACAAACTATATTACCACCAAGAAATCTCAGGCATTATAAAAATGTATGGATGCAGAAAAAATGATCTAGGCAAAGGCACATCATGAAATATATGCTGAATTTTACCTAGTAATAAAAATTGAAAAATGTAAAACCAAAAAATAGTGGATTTCAAAGCATTTTTATAAACAGCAGTGAGTAGGTTCTGTTTGTATTGCCATTGCCAGGTGAACCATAAACACCAGACTCTGCACAAACCATTGCTCATTCACCCACTAGAAACTTTTCAGAGGCATACACATCACTACTGGCCAGAAAACAATCCACTTAAAGACATCCGTGAGAGACAAGGACCACAAATAGCGGTGGAGAAGGAACTGTTACTTAATCTGTCAAATTGTTCTTTCAGAAGATGTGTTTATGGAGCGCCCGGTTGGCTCCGTCAGTTGAGCATCCGACTTTGGCTCAGGTCATGATCTCACAGCTCCTGAGTTCAAGCCCCCCCCACAGGTTTTGTGCTGACAGCTCAGAGCCTGTAGCCTGCTTTGGATTCTATGTCTCCCTCTCTACCTGCCCCTCCCTTGCTTGTACTCTGTCTCTCTCTCCTTCAAAAATAAATAAGCATTTAAAAATTTATAAAAAAAAAAAGAAAGGAGGGTGTGTTTAGCACATTACCCTGGGAGGTGAACTGGGGAACTTGATCTCAACAGTAAGTAGCTCCAGTGTGTCTTCAGCACCTCATTGTAGGCCAACAGTGGGAATTTTGTTTTACCTTTTTCTTAATGAGAAAGCACCTCGTGGAATTTTAACCCACCATCCACATATTCAGGCTGCTCTATTGGCTGGGGGTGGGAAGGTAGGGTCATTTTAATAGGTATGGATACATGCATAGGAGGGTTTGATGGAGGTATTGAGGGTGTTTGTTTTCCATTTATTACCTGCTTCTCTAGAAGTGAGGAAAGCCATCCCAGTATTTTTGTAATATTCTTTCTTCAAAGCAAAAGAAAAAGCAGGGACTATTTCACTAGGGTGGAATTGATTCTAGACATTTGAGTGCTTGCTTTCAAATTAAATACCTTCTTATCCTGGAGAAATCTTCAGTCCTTTGGCAGCATGGGATAAAATGATAGACTCTGTGAATAAAAGTGAGGTCCCCAGAAACCCTGTAGTCTTTTCCAACCTATTCTACCCAAAGTGCTTCTTTTTATTCTAGCAATCTCAGCGAAAGACTGGAAGTGCCCAGTCGACCTTTTTTTCAAATAAACATACAACATATTATAACTCTTATAAATATAGAAAGCAAAGTTTTTGTCCTTGCCAAGAGCCTTCTCATTGTAGTACAAATTAACATTGAAGCAAAAGCTTTCACCGAGTTATCACATCTATTCCAGTTATTCTCTTGTCTCTGGAGCCTTTCTTTTTTCTCTTCCTTCAACTCTCTGCCAAAAGATTTTTACTTCTGAAGAAAACAGAAATTTGTATTGCAGAACTGAAACACTTCTGTATCGCAGACTGTCATGTTGCCATGGTAGACCAAGGTTCTTATAATATGTTTGTAAGACAGAACATCAAATAATTTGCCTACATGCAGTTTAGTGGAAATTATAAACTCTTCTATTTACTTTTACTGTAAGGATGCTTATATTTCTTCAGTATCCATTATATGAACGTTTATCCTTTAATGTTTTCTCTCCATGATTTTAGATGTTTTCACCTTGAAAGAAGGAGTTTCCTAGAAACCCATCCATATTTGTTTTCTGCTGTACTTGATAAATCACAACAGTACTTTATATCGTTTTAAAATTAAGCATGAATAATCACTCTGAATTAGAAAGATGTATGCTGCTGTTCTAAATCTATCCTTGTTTTTAATTATGCAACTATTCCAAATAAAAAAGGTTATTTTCATGGAAGGTTGCCAGGTGTTTCACTGGCTTCCATATACTGAATTTTGATATAGTACGGGAGGGGCACATCGGTGGCTCAGTCAGTTAAAGCTTTCGACTTCAGCCCAGGTCATGATATCACATCATGAATTCAAACCCTATGCCTGGCTCTGTGCTGACAGCTAAAACCCCGGAGCCTGCTTTGGATTCTGTGTCTCCTTCTCTCTCTGTACCTCCCCCACTCACACTCTGTCTCTCTCTCTCTCTCAAAAATAAACAAACATTGAAAAATTGATAAAGCAGGAGGATATATTTGGTGATAGTTTCAAACTGATGGTGAATAAATATCATATGTTATATAGGGACAGTACCAGACTTATAGACTTGATTAGTATTCTTTTTTATAAGAAATTTTCCCATCAGAGGAAAGGTCATTATATAACATTTAATTTCCAATGCAACACCGATAAACACTCAAATCTATAACTTAAGTCATTGGTTTCCTTAGAACACTATTACTTTCTTTTTTTAAGTTGTCAATTTTAGCATGAATTGATGTGTATCCTTTTCTGGATGAGCAGAGAGTTTATTCTTTATTACTTCTAGCATTGTATACTTAAGTTCATCCTTAGCAACAATTATTTGTTATTGGCCCTACCAATCTACTTTCTGTCCATAAGTACATTTGCCCCTGATTTCCTTTTCTTCTCTATCCAGCAGGTAGTCAATAGTCCATGTTTCTAAGCACTCTTTTCCAAGCACCATTAGCTCCCTCCCTCTGTTTTTCCATTTTCCAGACTTAGCAGTGCAGCCATCTCTCTTCTCTGTGTCATCAAACATGTAGCTGAGTATTGATGTTGACACTTCCACAGCTCCAGAAATTGACGTTTAGGTTCAGAGCCACAAATGTTATGGAAATCACATAGGCCAGCAAAACTGCCTCAGTAAGGTGACTCTCCTCATTTTAAAGGAGATTGTTTAACATCTTTTCTCATAGCTAAATCTCGTATCAATCTTTACTTTCAGCCAATTTTAGCTTTACAGCTTTACTTATAATACAGAGTCACCAGGTTTAGACTCCCTGATCTTTCAATCAGCAATCCCAAGCTTTCCAACTGTAATTCCATGCTGACTTGACTGAAAACATCAGTCTTTTTATTATGTGAGCGTCTCCTAACTCTTAACATGTTTCCTTTCCACCCTGTGCATTTGGAAACCACCAGTTTGCCAGGCACCTTGAATTCAAAGATGAATCAAACATAGTAATTGAGGGGTTGCTAGTGTCAGAATCATACTATGAGCTCTGCAGCAGAAGAGGCAATAGAATGTGTTTGCTTAATTAATTAATTAATTAATTATCAACTCCCAAGATTAATGAAGACAGGCATAGTGAGCATTTGTAAGGCTGTTGCAGAGGTGTGATTTTGTTGTTTAGCATGAATAATTGATTAGATAATCTGTTTAACAGGCTACTTATTAGCCTTTATTCATTGTTAACAGAAACAAGGAAAACTTTAATGAATGATACAGTGGATGGAAACTTTTGACATTTTTTGGCTTGATGAGGAGATATGTAAACAATAAAAACACCAATAAAACCAAGAGCTATCTATTTTTTCATCACTTCAGTATTTACTTTATGCCAGTCACTCTGTGTTTTAGAAGCATTATATTATTAAATCTTTACTTTGAGGTAGATGCTCTTATTAAAATTCACCATCACACCACCATTTTATAGATGAAATAGTTGATGGTTAGAGGCAGTATGCAACTCACCCAGGATCATTCTGCTGGTAAGAATACATCCAGAGCATTTGAATCCAGAGTCCAAATTATTAACAGTCACGTCTTCCTTACCTAATACTACAATTTGAAAATGCTACTTCAGTCACCTGGAGAAAGAAGTTTATACTCTTATGTAGTTTAAAAAAGACCTACATTCAGATTAGATAGTAATGAGTACTGTTTAATAATTACTCTTTTTTTATGTCAGCAATTGCAGTATTCTCTCTTAATATAACCAGTGAAAGTTAAAGTCTGAAACACTATTCTAAATAATCTACTATCTAAAGATAAGGAGTCCTAAATATAAATATCAACATATAGTGTTATCACACTGGATTAATTTCATTTTAATCTGTTTCATTTATCTTTTAAATACCTAGGGATCTGTGTCTCAGTTAATACTCTGATCTTTTCAAATTAAATTATCCTCCTTTAGGGAGATAGCCTGATAAAAATGATTTAAGTAGCTCAAACAATTTGGGTTCATTTCCCTTTCCTAGTTTGAATCTTATTAAAATAGTTGCCTTTTTCATTATTAAATTGAATTACTGATACCTGCAGACATTGCTCTGAATGACTAAGGACTAAAACTAGAAAAACAGACCCTAGGTATTTAGGTAGTCACTTCTTTAAAAAAAAAAAAAACTAATTTTTTTCTGAAAAATGCTAGTGATTCTGTATCCTTTTTTCCTTTAGTTTCACTACATTTGCTTTGCAATTTGTAAAACCATGTTTCTGAAGATAATATAAATAAAATATTGCAGGGGCATCTGGGTGGCTCAGTCAGTTAAGCATCCAACTTCACCTCATGTTGTCATCTCACAGTTCTTGAGCTGATGGCACAGAACCTGCTTTGGAACCTTTGTCTGTCTGTCTGTCTGTCTCTCTCTCTCTCTGCCCCTCCTCAGTGTGCAGATGTGCTCTTGCTCTCTCTCAAAAATAAACATTACAAATAAAATAAGACTTAAAAATATAAAAGAAAATATTGCAAATTAATGTCATTTTAAGTTTACCAAATTGTTATTTTAAGTTGACCAAATCGTGTTTGACATTTGAAGTTGTCTTGAGATGCATTGTCTTCAGAAGTGGAAAATCTCTTGGGGCACTTTGGTGGCTCAGTTGGTTGGGCATCTGACTAAGGCTCAGGTCATAATCTCACAGTTATTGAGTTTGCCCCGTAGTGGGCTCTGTGCTGACAGCTCAGAGTCTGAAGCCTGCTTCAGATTCTATGTCTCCCTCTCTCTCTGCCCCTCCTCTGTTCATGCTTTCTCTCTCTCTCTCTCTCTCTCTCCCAGAAACATTAAATTTTTTTTTTTAAAAGATGTGGAAAATCTCTTTTGATAACAATCATCTTCAGTAAATGTAGGTAGTAAATTGAGACATCCTGGTTTATTTAGTTGATATTAGATGGGTTTTGACTCTCCATGGATAATAGATTTACTAGCCAATAGTTCATATCACATGTACTTACTAAATAGGGCAGGTTCATATGTTTAAGAGCACTACTTCCTGGGGTGAACTTCCGAGACTATCATATAAAAGAAGAAGACAATGTAGCTAATTAAAATCAAATGGCAAAATGGTAACAGATACAGGTTTTTCTCTTTAACCATGATTTATTAAAAAAATTAATTTTTTAACTTTAAAAATATTAGAGAAATAATATTAAAACTTGGTTTATTATGAGATAGGATGTAGTTAAAGGAAGATAACTGCTGCCTAGGTATACCTTGCTAAAAGCTTTGCTCCCATGTATCTTATTTCTGCTATTTCATGCTGGCAATCAAGGCAAGAATCATATGTTAATTTGAAATGAAATCAGAGAGACATGCAGAAACTATGTATGGGTACAAATAAAGCCTAGGGAATGAATTGTATGTTAAAGGCTAAAATTAAATAAAAAAGATTATGTTAGTTTTGTTCAAATACTGTCATATTTTTCTTTACATAAATATAGGTAAATAGATAATTTGGTTTTTTTAATGTTTATTTCTTTAATTAATTTTGAGAAAGAGAGAGACAAGGACAGAGAGAGAAAGAGAATCACAAGCAGGCTTCAGGCTGTCAGTGTAGAACCTGATGTGGAACTTGATCCCACAATTGTGAGATTATGACCTGAGCTGAAATCACCTGACTGAGCCACCCAGTGGCCCAATAGATAATTTTTAATATTTATTTATTTTTGAGAGAGACAGAGTGTAAGCCAGGGACGCTCAGAGCAAGAGGAAGACACAGAATTCGAAGAAGGCTCCAAGCTCTGAGCTGTTAGCACAGAGCCCATTGCAGGGCTCAAACTCGTGAACTGCAGGATCATGAACTGAGCCCAAGTAGGATGCCCAACCGACTGAGCCACCCAGGTGCCCATAGATAATTTCTTTTAATTGGAATTTGCAAAGCTATGCTCATTTACTAATTCATTCCCAAGAAGGGAATTCTCCAGTGGACAATTGAACTCTGAACATGTTGACTGAAATGTCCCAAACTGTTTCTTATTTCAAAAAATAACTGTAAGTGAATATCAGTGCAACTATAATATTCCTTCTTATTTTAATTTGTGAAGCATATATGTTAGAGCAAACACAAATCCCTACCAAATTATACCAAGATAGATGACGTTAATGAGACTAACAGCTTGTTTTTTAAAACAGAGCAATATTTTTGAATTTTTGAAATAAGGATATGAATGACTATAAACTCACACATCTAATATAAATACATGCTTGTAAATACTTAATGTTTAGAATTATATGGTTTCTACTGAATTTGACTACAGCTTCTCACTTACATTTTGTTCTTGGTTGAGAAATTTTGTTTAAAATAAATTATTTCTATATTAAAAAATAAAATAAAATAAAATAAATTATTTCTGAAGTTAGAAATTTCATTTTCAAGATGACTATATTTACTTTCTTTTATATGTTCTATGACGTCTCTAAGCAAGACTTTTTATCTATTTTGGACCAAAACTGGAAGTTCAAATCTATACCTTTTTTTGCTCTTCCACATAAGAATATCAATTATTTGATATTTCCCAAATATACATCCACATATTTTAAAGCTTTTGTATATCCTGTTTCTTTACCAGAAAAGTCCTTTCTCTTCATGTAGTTAACACTCTTTGAGACACTGCCTAACATTTACTTCTCTGGAAACATTCTCTGGTAACCTTCCCTCTAATGAAAAACTCCTCTGAGCTCCAGCAACCCTTGAGCGTACCTCTCAATAATCAATACCCCTTGATTATGTTGTGATAAAGGGGTCTTTGGAATCTTTACTGCAGTGTCTCCAACAAAGTACATAGCATCTGGCAGATCATAAGAATTCAGAAATGTTTGTAGAATATAAGATTTTAAAAATTGTGTGTTTTACTTGTCTGCTTTAGTATGAGCTCACTGAGGATTAGCATCAAGTTTAATTCACCATTATCAATAATTGAAAAATTAATGTTCTGTTTCATCAATTTAAGCCATATATAATTATATGAATCAGTAGTAAAAATATTCCATTTTCCCAATCCAGCTTTTCTCATACTCCTTAACTCTTAACCCAATCATCTCCAGAAATAATCTGTTAACAATTGGCATAACTTTCTGATTTCATCTCTGCCTATTCAAACAAATGTTTATAAGTGTATACAAACAATAAGACATTTGTTTCATGTAAAAATAAATTTTATTATAATATATGTTCATATATAGATAAGTATATGTAAATGTGATTACATATCTATATATCTGAAACTTGTCTTTTTTATTTTTATTATTTTATTTAATAATATTGGACACATTTTTTTCCATGCCACCCTATACACTCAACCTCATATTTTTAGTGGTTTCGAAGTATTAGATTATTTGGAAATGCCTTACTGCATTTGTCCTAAGTGACAGTGAGAATCAAACAGCTTTTTCAGTCATTTCTTCAATATTGTTGAAGTGAGAATTTTTACTTGTAAGTTATTTTTACATACATATTTTAATATTAGATAGTACCACTGGCTCCCTGAAAATTTAAGTTGTGATTCTTTCATATTTTCATATATTTTCCTCTTCATCTTCTGTTTATCCTGGTGTTTATATTTTATTGTAGCCACAATTTCTCTGACTATTCAGTTATTTTTTCATTATTTGATATTTAGCCAACCATTATTTATGTTTTTCCTTTAAAAATTACTTATAGGGGTTATTTTATCACTGAATAAATTAGACAACATGCTGTGAACACAGACAAGAATGTTCTGTGAATATATTCAAGTTTGAAAATATCCCCCCAATAACCTGCCCAAACGTATTACAACATTTTCAGGTCATACTCTTTATCCTCTGGAACTTACAGACATGACTTAATTGTTTTGGAGCTTTGAACACTGCTTAAGAGAAGTCAGGGTCCAACCTCATAGGTAAGTTGTTTGACAACCTGGATAACTGAAAAAACTTTTCTTGAATGTTCCTTCTGCAGAAGCACATATATCATGAAGCTAATAAACATTAAGCTTCAAGATAACTCACTATCAGTATATTCATATAGGTCCTATATTTGTGAAGAAAATGGGAAAATAAGATACTTTATCATTCAGTTAAGAGTTGATGTCTTACTCTACTCTGACTTTCCCTTTGTCAGATAAAGTAAGGTTGGTATAGCCTTAAGCATTTTGAGAATTGCATTAAGTAAAAATTTAGTTTGCATTAGTTTTAATGACATTTTTGTGTGACTCATAGTCAATTTTGTGTGTAGTTAATTTATTGACAGCTGCCCTGGCATCAGAATTACTTCCCAGAATAATCCTACTTCTCACTCTGATGACTTACCAGGCATCAAGTCATTAAAATACAGATTCATTGGTAACAGTACAATATGAGTGTGTTCAGTAGCATCTAGTGACCAAATTATGTAGGTAGGAAAAAGGCAGTCTGAAAAGTATAGAACAAAAAGATACACTGTGAAAATCTTTTCTGAATGTTGGGGGGAGGGGCTGCAAAAGTTGCCAAAAATCCTTATAAATACATCACATTATTAATAACATGTTGAGAAACTGAAATAAATTATTTATTTTCAATTCTCAATATTAAATAGTAACCTACACTAAAGGAAATGATAACCATTATGTTCTTTTTGAGAAAAAATGGCAAGATAGTTATCCTATGAAATATAATAAAATTAATGCTATCTGTAAGTGTCGGGGAGAAAAGTATTATAATGGCATATCAAGAACTTAATGGAAATAGTATTTTGTTTTTCGATTTTGTGGTATTAGTCAAAATATTTCAAGTTTATAATTTTTCTTAGTCTGAATATTTACTTCTGCATAAATTTTTCTTCAAATTTTTGTGTTCTTCCTCTTTAATAGACACTAAATTAGATAAGTTTCAATCCAATCCCCCTCTAAATCTTTAAACCTCTCATGCTGAATTAAAATTTCTTATTTTAAGGCTTAATTTTTTTGAGGTTTATTTATTTATATTGAGAGATAGAATCTCTTAATTTTTTTAAATGTTTTATTTATTTTTGAGAGAGAGAGAGTGAACAGGGGAGGGTCAGAGAGAGACGGAGATACAGAATCTGAAACAGGCTCCAGTCTCTGAGCTAGCTGTCAGCACAGAGCCCCACATGGGGCTCGAACCCACGAACCATGAGATCATGACCTGAGCCGAAGTTGGACACTTAACGGACTGAGCCACCCAGGTGCCCCGAGAGAAAGAATCTTAAGCAGGCTCCATGCGCCAGTTGTAGGGCTCAATTCCATATTGAGATCATGCCCTGAGCTGAAATCAAGGGTCAGAAGCTTAACCAAATGAGCCACGCAGATGCCCCAATGTTTAATTTTTAATATGAAGATATACTTTTTCTTTCATTTCAGTGAAATTTCTCATTAAATGTCCCCAATACTTTTGGTTTTAGTTTCATTTATTGGGTATTCTATTTTGGGAATTATTTTTATGTTCTTTGCCCTTCATGTATTTTTCCACATAAGTACCTTAATACAGATCTTATCTTATGGAGTTTATTGTGCTATTCCTAGTCTTTTCTGTGTCGGATATGGAATTTTCAGCCACATAAAATGTGTTCTTCACCAGTACTGCCAAATCAGCAATGCCAGTAAACTCTAAAAAATGGTCTCTTGCCTCAGCTGTGGCTTTGTTGTTATTTTTCTTTCCTGAGACTGTAAAGAATCTAATTTTTAAGTAAAGTCTATTAATGAGAAATCTCAGAATTTGAATTTTCTTGCTGTCTTTTCTAAGAAGTACATTGTGGTATACAGGAAGACGTTAGAAACATGTCATGGCAGAATTTCCATATTGCTGTTTCTTCATATGGCCACCCATATTCTAAGTGGTTAAAATACATTTCTTAGCTTTTTGTGGTTTTTATGGCTTAAGAAATATAAAGCATTTGATAAAACTTTATTCCATCAAAATTATATAGGTGTTTTATATGTTTATCTTATTTTTCACATATTTATGTTACACCATATAAAATACATTTTGTTTGTGTAGATTTGTGTATAGGATAATTCAGAGATTAAACTTTTGAAGATTGAATAATTGGCCAACTTGTGAATTTTTATATTTAATGATTTCCATCTTTTAACTAAAAAAAAAACCTATTAAGTGTATTATGCACTCTGTTCTTATTTTGCCAATAATTATATATGTACTTTTTGCTTCTTATCATATTACATAGGTTCAAAGAGGGGTTTCTATGGTATGTTCTGTGAAACCCCTAGGTAGGAAAGTGATGGGGTTTTGGGTTCATGCTCTTGTTAAATCTGGCACTCTCACTTCTGTGTGATTTCACCTATGACATTTCTACAAATGGTTTAACAAACCAGTATGTCGCTGCGGGGTTGCTTATTTTTCATAACGAAATTTAAAAATTATCCAAACGGTAGGCTCACAGCAGGAATTATTTTCTTTTCCATCTATGTAATTAGCATATTTGTCAAGTATTTTCGTATATTTTTTGAAAATGTTGATTTGTTTTCCTTCTTACAGTAATTTTATTATACACTTATTTTTGTTATGCCTCATAAACTCTCTTAAGTGACCTGGACTCTGTTTTAGTATAAGGAGAGTACTAAATATTTACATTGCGTATTAATTAATATTAAGTTTTAATCAAATACATGTAAAATAAGCAATTAAGAGTTTGCCGCTGTCTTCCATTATGAACATATTTTTTTCTTGCCTTCCAAATTCCTCCTGTTATTCAGCTTGAAATTTTTTTTTATATATCCTGCTTGGAAAATTATATTTTCTGAACAGATTATTAACAGAATAACTGTTTTACATTTCTGTAAAATAGCCCTTTTCTTGTTCGCTTTTTCTATCATTCAATTAATTCTCTGCCTATGTCACACCAAGAGTTTCACTGGAATCATTTTTGTATGTGTATATTGTTTGTTCTTTTTTATAATAGATCTGAGTCACCACCAAATATTACACTTGATATGTTAATATGAAATGGTGGCTAAGCCGTGGATATGTTGAGGAAGTTTTTTGAAAGTCATACTGGATTATGATTTTACACATTGATTATTATTATAGTTTAGCTATTTGGCTCTGTTGGAGTAAGACTAGAACACCCTCATTCAAAAAAGCTTCCATATCATTGCACATGACTGTTAAACTATGTGGAAGCAGCTTGGTATGTAGTGCTGTACATAGCTTTAATTAGTCATACAACCATTATGAGGATATATTTAGTGATTTAATGTTAATATTTTAATGATGGAGTATGTTAGTTTTCAACAGTCGATACAGTGCAATATTGGTATATTTTTTGACCTCTGGATTTTGTATGTTCATTTTGGTGAAGTGTTTTCATCATGTTGAGTTTCTTCACTTATCCACTGTAATTTTAGAGCAATAAATTGCCTCAGTAGGTTTTATGAGATAGTTTCAGTCTTTGCATTATTTGAAAGACTTAATGGTTCACAGAAAATCGGAGATAATTTTATGTCTCTGCATTTAAAATATCCACTTCATTGGAAATGAAGCCAAAGAGAAACTGGATCTTATTATATTAGTGACAACAGTAACTATGAAAGTATAATTTAGATTCATTAATGCAGTTTCATTCAAGACATGTTTATTGAGATCCTACCATTTTGCCAGGCACTTGGGATAGAGCAATGAAGAAGTGGTTAATCACACATATTCAGCTATAATGGAGAACATATTTTAGAGTGAACACAGAGAATGTGTGTGTGTGTGTGTGTGTGTGTGTGTGTGTACACTGTGTACGTATATGGCATTTGGAATGATAATGTGTACATATGTACACTGTATACATATATGGTATAGGGAATGGTAAGTGCTGTAGGAAGAAAAAGGAAGTAGAAAGGTGGAGAGTGAATATTTGCAGAAGGGAATTCATTTTTAAATAGGTTGGTTAAGGGAAAGCTCACTGAAAAAAACACGTGATAGAACAACAATGAACATGAATGAATAAGCAATGATGATATGTGGTAGAAATAACAGTCAAAGCTAAGAGCCAGCTCAAAGATAATGATGTTGCAATATGTTGGGGGAATGCCATGGAAGACAATACATATGTAGCTGAGACAGTGAGGGGGTGAACAGTAGGTGAATCCTAAGAGGTAATTGTGAATAGTAATCAGATTATGAGTAATGGCATAATATTGCTGCTAGAGTAAAAATAGATGGACAAAGACAAAAATAGAATTAGGCAGATGAACTGGTAAGAATGATGATTGGATCAACTCTGTGGTGATAGAGTCATTGGAAGTTGTTGTATATATGTATATAATATTGAGTGTGTGTATGTGTGTACATATATATATACACTTATATATAATTATATAACTTTTACATATAAAAGTTAGAGCTAACAATTTTCAAAGAGATTAGATGGGAGATTTGTGAGAAAGAGAGCAATCAAAGATGACTATAAGAGTATTTTTACAAAGGTAACTGTGATCTGCAAGAAATTCAAGATGAGAAGGTTTTTGTTTGGGGTTATTTATTAGGAATCAATTTGAATATGTCAGTGTTAAGAACATCAGGAAATATCTAAATGGAGATAGTATGCAATGGATAGGAACCTAGAGCTCACACATAGAGGCCTGAGACGAAGGTATATATATTTGATATTCATCAGCACACACATGTATTGCAACCTATGAGACTGAATAAAATCACCAAGAGGCTAACTATCAGAGGAAAAGAAAAAAAAACCAAGGACTGTATTCTGGTGCACTCCACATTTAAGAAGTTGTTTGGATGAGGACATGGAGAAAAAAAGAGTCAGACAAAGACAGGAAGAAAATTAAGCAAATGTGTGTTTTGGAAGTCAAGTGAAAAAGTGTTTCAAAGATGAGTGAAGAGTAATATCAAATGTTGTTGATAGATCAATAAATTGAGGGCAGAAAGTAAACACTTTTTTAAAGGAGATTATTTTTCCACTTCATTATTGGTTTTTTAATCTTTTATTTGTGACCCACCCATTTCCAAATGGCAGAATGCCTAAGCAAGTCATATGCTTAAGCTCAGGAACAAGGGGTAAAAAAATAAGCTGCATCCACAGATGGGAGGATATTTAAATTTATGTTTCAAAAGAGTGGGCAGACAGGGTTGGAAGAATTATCATGGCCATTTTTACAAGCACTGTAACATGGACCAAGATGCTATAGATAGGAAAAGTTAATAAAATGACATTGTGGGCATTATGCTCAAAATCAGCTATTAGAAATGCAAATGAAGACAACAATGAGATACCATTACTTTCTTACTGGTTTGAATGTAAGTAAATGAAATGGTTAAAATTAAGAAGACAGTACCGAGTATTGGTAAGAGTGTAGAGCATTTGGAAATTCCAGGCACTGCTAGTGTGAATGCAAAATAGTACAGCTACATGGATAAATAGGTTGTCCGTTTCTCATGAAATTAAACTCAAAAAATAAATTCATACATATTTGTTAAGAATAAGGAAAATCCGTGTCTATGCAAAAGCCTCTAGGTGAACGTTCATAGCAACTTTATTCATTATTGTCAAAACTGTAAATAACCCAAGTACTCCTCCCCATGTAAATCTATAAGTAAATTGTGGTGTATCCTTGCAGTGGAATGTTAGCTATAAAAAGACCTATTAATACATATATCATCATGGGAATGTGTCAAGTATTCTGAAAATAAAGCAAACCAGACACAAATGATTGACATACTGCTTTGTCTTGGAAATTCAACAAAAGTCAAAACCTTAGTGAAAGAGAGATGAATGGTTTCATGGGGCTAGGTGGTGGGGCAAGGGAATTGCCTGCCAAAAGGGACAAGGTTCACTCTTTGAGGAAATGGAAATATTCTGTATCTTGCCTCTGATTGTGGCTACATGACGATAGATATTTGAAAAGACCCATTGGTGAATTTTAAAATTACCAAACTATAGATTTTTCATATGAATTATTCCTGGTCAAAAATGCATTTATAACTTATGACATGCCTTGCATATTCAGCAGAAACACAACTTAACATATAACACATTGGGCACAACTATTTTTTTTAAGTTTTTAATTTTAAGTAAAGCATACAGTGCTATAGTAGTTTCAGGTGTACAGCATAGTGATTTAACTGTATACAGTATTCATTTCTTATCATGATTAAGTGTACCCTTTATCTGTTTCTTTTTTTTTTAAGTTTATTTATTTATTTCTAGAGAGAGAGAATGAGGCAGGGTGGAAGGGGGGCAGGCGGAGGAGTGGAGAGAGAGAATCCCAAGCAGGGTCCACACTTATCATGGAGCCTGACATGAGGCTCAGTTTCGTGGCTATGAGATTGTTACCTGAGCTGAAATCAAGAGTCAGAAGTTAAACTGACTGAACCACTCGGGCACCCCTCCATTTATCTATTTCACCCATTCCCTGAGCCACCTCTCTTCTGGTAGCCATTAGTGTGTTCTCTGTAGGTAAAATCTGTTTCTTCATTTGTCTCTCTTTTTTTCTCTTTGTTCATTTGTTTTGTTTCTTAAATTTTACATATGGTATTTGTCTTTCTCTGGTATACTTTGCTGAGCACTGTAATAATCTTCTATTCCATCCTTGCTGCAGATGATAAGATGTATTATTTTTATGGTTGAATAATACACACGCACACACACCTTTGTTTATCCATTCATCTATCAATGGATACTTGTGTTGCTTCTATAATTTTGCTATTATAAATAATGTTGCCATAAACATACAGGTGCATATATCCTTTTGAATGAGTGTTTTCATAGTTTTTGGGTAAATACCCAGTGGTGTGATTACCGAATCACAGGGTGCTTCTATTTTCTGTTTTTAATCTTTTGAGATACTTCCATACTTTATTCCACAGTGGCTGCACCAGTTTACATTCCCACCAACAGTCCATAAAGTTTCCTTTTGCTCTCCACATCTTCACCAACTTTTGTTGCTTCTTGTGTTTTTTATTTTAGCCATACTGACATGTGTGAGGTGATATCATTGTGGTTTTAATTTGCATTTCCCTGATGATAAGTGATGTTGAGCATCTTTTCATGTGTCTGTTGCCCATCTGGATGTCACTTTGTAGCAATGTGCATTCATGTCCTCTTACCCAATTTTAAATTGGATTATTGTCTTTTGAGTGTTGACTTATATCAGTTCTTTATACATTTTGGATGCTAACCCTTTATTGGCTATGCCATTTGCATATATCCTATCCCATTCACTAGGATGTCTTTTAGTTTTGATTGTTTATTTTGCTATTCAGAATCTTTTTATTTTGATTTAGTCCTAATAGTTTATTTTTGTTTTTATTTCCCTTACCTCAGGATACATATCTAGACAAATGTTGCTATGTCTCATGTCTGAGAAATTCCTGCTCATGGTCTCTTGTAGGATTTTTATGGTTTCAGGTCTCACATTTAGGTCCTTAATCCATTTTGAGTTTATTTTTGTGTATGGTATAAGAAGGGCATCCAGTTTCATGCTTTTTAAGTAGCTATCCAGTTTTCCCAACACGATTTGTCAGAGACTTTTTTTCCCATTCCATATTCTTGACATTTTTGTCAACGATTAATTGACCATGTAATCATGGGTTTGTTTCTGGGATTCTCTTCTGTTCCATTGATCAATGTGTCTATTTTTGTTCCAGTACCACATTGTTTTATTTTAATGTTTTTTTTATTTATTTCTAGGAGAGAGAGAGAGAGTGTGAGCAGGGGAGGGTCAGAGAGAGAGGGAGTCACAGACTGAAACAGGCTCCAGGCTCTGAGCTGGCAGTCAGCACAGAGCTCGACGTGGGGCTCGAACCCACGAACTGCAGGATCATGACCTAAGCGAAAATCGGATGCTTAACCGACTAAGCCGCCCAGGCCCCCCCACATTGTTTTGATTACTACAACTTTCTAGTATAACTTGAAATCTGGACTTGTGATACCTCTAGTTTTGTTTTTCTGATTCAAGATTGTTTTGGCTGTTTGGGGTCTTTCTTGGATCAATACTAACTATAGGATTATTTCTTGTAGTTTTATGGAAAATGCTGTTGGTATTTTGATAAGGATTTGCATTAAATCTGTATGTTGCTTTGGGTGGTATGGACATTTTAACAGTATTTGTATTTCCAGTCCATAACCATGGGATATCTTTCCATTAGTTTATGTCATCTTCAATTTCTATTATCAGTATTTTAGTTTTCAGACTTCGGGTCTTTTCTTTTTAATATAATTTATTGTGAAATTGGTTTCCATACATCACCCAGTGTTGTGAATGGATTTGTGAAACTCATCAATAAAAGAGAAAACTCACAAATCTCAATATGTCTCTGTGGTCTCTCTGTACTTTTTCACTGAATCCACTGGGGTCTTCCTATGCATGTATGCTATGTATTTTAGCTGTTATAATTATTTTTTTCATCCGCCAAATATTTATTGAGCACCTATTTGCTAGGCACTGTTTTTGGCCCTAGAGATTTTTTTAAATAAAATTTATTGTTAAATTGGCTTCCATACAATGCCTAGTGCTCATCCCAACAAGTGCCTTCCTCCATGCCCATCACCCACTTTCCCCTCTCCTCCACCCCCCATTTTCCCTCAGTTTATTCTCAGTATTTAAGAGTCTTTTATGGTTTGCCTCTCTCCCTGTCTGTAACTATTTTTTCCTCCCTTATTCTCCCCCATGGTCTTCTGTTAAATTTCTTAAGATCCACATATGAGTGAACATAAGATATCTGTCTTTCTCTGACTTTTTTCACTTAGCATAATACCCTTGAGTTCCATCCATGTTGCTGAAAATAGCCAGATTTCATTCTTTCTTTCTCATTGCCAAGTAGTATGCCATTGTATATATAAACCACTTCTTATACATTCATCAGTTAGTGGACATTTAGGCTCTTTCCATGATTTGACTTTTGTTGAAAGTGCTGCTGTAAACATTGGGGTAAATGTCCCCCTGCCAGGAACCGCACCAGCATCTCTGGATGGCAGTCACAGCAAGGAAACTGATATCTCCTTCTGCTACTACTGGCTCATGTTGTAAATGAGGCTGCTGGTATTGATCAGGCCTCACAAAATTCCGGATCAGACCGATATCCCCCACACAGATTGCTCATAAGGAAAGGCGTATCCCTGCCTTTTCCAAAGAGATTTCTGATGAAAACACTGTGGATAAAAGGCTCTTCCTAAGAGTCTTGCAGATCTAAGACTTACATAATAAAGGGGGCTTGAGTCTGGCCCTGAGGCAAAGAGCCTAATTTAGAGTTAAGGGCAAATATCTACCCCCACCCATTTGTTTCTGGCCTTGTATATGCTGGCCTTGTATATGCTGATTTTCTGGCCTTGTATATGCTGATTACTCCCTGTGAAGGAACCTATTGAGGAACTACTTTTGTCATTATGAGAGCAAAGGTGTTTCCTGGAAGATCTGTTTTTCTTGATACTTCCACCTTAAAAGAAGTAACTTCACCCTTTTCATGCTAAAAACTTTGTCTAAAGACACCTTCTTCTCCATAGGATAAGCATCTCAATCACTATTGATAAAGGTTCTGCAGGAGTCTTCTAGAGTTCCAGGAAATTCTTACATATCAAAGAAGTTTGTTGTCAGAAATCATTGTCTAAGGCAAATGCCACTTCTGTGCCATCCCCCAAATACTTATAAAATAAAGTTGAGCCCCAGTCAGAGCAGAGATGTCTGCCTGGTGATCAGAAAGAATCTCCGGGGCTCTATCACTCTCGCCAACACCGTCCATCCTTCAGGGACCCCTGGACATGCCGGATCCGGTGTCCGACATGCCCCTACACATCAGCACTCCTGTATCCCTTGGGTAAATTCCTAGCAGTGCTATTTCAGGGTCTTGGGGTAGTTCCAACTCTCATTTTCTGAGGACCCTCCACACTATTTTCCAGAGGGGCTGTACCAGTTTGGATTCCCACCAACAATGTAAGAGGGTTCCCATTTCTCCATATCCTCACCAGCATCTGTAGTTTCCTAATTTGTTCATTTTAGCCACTCTGATCTGCATGAAGTGGTATCTCAGTGTGGTTTTGATTTGTATTTCCCTGATGAGGGTTCCCATTTCTCCATATCCTCACCAGCATCTGTAGTTTCCTAATTTGTTCATTTTAGCCACTCTGATCTGCATGAAGTGGTATCTCAGTGTGGTTTTGATTTGTATTTCCCATGATGATGAGGAGCATCATTTCATGTGTCTGTTGGCCATCTGAATGTCCTCTTTGGAGAAGTGTCTGTTCATGTCTTCTGCCCATTTCTTCACTGGATTATTTGTTTTCGGGTGTGGAGTTTGGTGAGTTCCTTATAGATTTTGGATACTCGCCTTTATCCAATATGCCATTTGCAACTATCTTTTTTCATTATGTCGATTGCCTATTAGTTTTACTGATTGTTTACTTTGCAGTGCAGAAGCTTTTTATCTTGATGAGGTCCCAATAGTTCATTTTTTTCTCTCTATTCTATTGCCTTTGGAGATGTTTAGAGTAAGAAGTCGCAGCAGTTGAGGTCAAAGAGGTTGTTTTCTGCTTTCTCCTCCAGGGTTTTGATGGTTTCCTGTCTCACATTCAGGTCCTTTATCAATTTTGAGTTTATTTTGATGTATGGTGTGAGAAAGTCATCTAGTTTCATTCTTCTGCACATTGCTGTCCAGTTCTCCTAACACCATCTGTTAAAGAGGCTGTTTTTTTTCCATCGGATACTCTTTCCCACTTTGTCACAGATTAATTGGCCATACATTTGTGTGTCCAATTCTGGATCTCTATTCTATTCCATTGGTCTGTGTGTCTGTTTTTGTGCCAGTACCATACTGTCTTGATGATGACAGCTTTGTAGTAGTGGCTAAAGTCTGGGATGGTGATGCCTCCCAAACGTTTTGGTTTTCTTCTTCAATATCACAATACTTACTCTTCTGATACATGAGTATGGAATGTTTTTCCATTTCTTTGTGTCTTCTTCAGTTTCCTTCGTAACTTTTCTATAATTTTCAGCATACAGATTTTTTTTACATCTTTGGTTAGGTTTATTCCTAGGTATTTTATGGTTCTTCCCTTTGTCTCTCTGCAGAAGGGGATCCCTCCCCTCTCTGCCTCTGCAGTCCATTTTATCTCCCCCAGTTCACAATCAGGCACCTATGGGGCCATCCAGTTTTCCCATTTTTCTCCCTGGTAGACTCCATCTTTTTTCCTTCCGGACTCTTGGGGTTCATTGTCCTTTAGCTTCAGCCCTTTTTTGTTTCAGAGATGTGGGAAGTACGAATCCCCCTACCTCTCCACCATATTGGCCCCACCCCAAGTGGAGTTCAGGTCTTTCAACTTCTTGGTGAAGTTTATTCCTAGATATTTTATTATTTTTGGTGCATTTGTAGATTGGATTGCTTTCTTAATTATCTTTCTGTTGTTTCATTATTAGTGTATAGAAATGAAGGAATGAAGTGGATTTCTCTACATTGATTTTGTATTCTGAATTTTTTGAATTCATTTATTAGTTTCAGTAGTTCTTTTGGTGGAATGTTTAGGGTTTTTTCTATATAGTATAATGTCATGTGTAAATAGTGAAACTTCTACTCTTCTTTACTAATTTCAATTCCTTTTGTTTCTTTTTGTTATGTGATTGATGTAGCTAGTACTTCCAGTACTATGCTTAATAAAAGTGGGAGTGGACATCTCCTGTTCCTGATCATAGAGAAAAGCTCTCAGTTTTCCATTGAAGGTGATATTAGCTATGAGTTTTTCATAAGTGGCCTTTATTATGTTGAGGTTTGTTTCCTCTAAACCTCCTTTGTTGAGGGTTATTATCATGACTGGGTGTTGTACTTTGTCAAGTGCTTTTTCTGCTTTTGTCGAAATCATATGTTTTTTATCCTTTTTCTTATGAATGTGATGTATCACATTCATTGTTAATATCGAACCACCTTGCATCTCAGGAGTAAATAAATCCCACTTGATCATGGTGAATAATTTTTTAAACATACTGTTGGATTGAATTGCTAATATTTCACTGAGAAATTTTGCATCTATGTTCATTAGAAATAATGGTCTGTAATTCTTTTTTGTGGTGTCTTTATCTGGTTTTTGTATAAGGTTAATGCAGGCCTTGTAGAATGAATTTGGAAGTTTTCCTTCATTTTTTATTTTTTGGATTAGTTTGAGAAGATAGGTATTAACTCTTCTTTAAACATTTGGTAGAATTACCCTGTGAAGCAATCTTGTCCTAGATTTTTGTTTGTTGGGAGTTTTTTGATGACTGATTGAATTTCATTGCTGGTAAGCAATCTGTTCAATTTTCTATTTCTTCTTGATTTAACTTTGGGTGGTTATGTTTCTAGGAATATAATTTTCATATTTCATAATAATTCATTTATATCCTTCATATTTCTGTAGTGTCAGCTTTCATTTGTTCCTTTTATATCTGATTTTGTTCATTTGAGACCCCTTCCTTCCTTCCTTCCTTCCTTTATGAGTCTGGCTAAAGGCTAATCAATTTTGTTGATCTTTTCTTTTTTTTTTTTAAAGAATATAAATATTTTTATTTTTTCCAATAGTAACTCCTTTTTTTTTTTTTTTTACAAATAGTTTATTGTCAAATTAGTTTCCGCATAACACTCAGTGCTCACCCCCACAAGTGTCCTCCTCTATGCCCATCCCCTCCTCCCCATCCATCAGTCCTCAGTTTTTGTCAGCATTCAAGAGTCTCTCATGGTTTGCCTCTCTCCCTTTCCCCCACCATTTCCGCCCTTCTTCTCCCCTTTGTTCCTCCGTCAAGTTCCTCCTAATCCTCCTATACGTGCAAACATATAATATTTGTCCTTCTGTGCCTGACTTATTTCGCTCAGCATAACACCCTCAAGGTCCATCCATGTTGCTACACATGGCCAGATTTCATTGTTTTTCTTGATCTTTTCTAACAGCCACCTCTTTTTGGCCTTTATGTATCATTTTCTGATTGAGGTAAGTCATGTTTTCTTCCCTTTTGTCATGTTAATTTACATATCTCATGTTAGTGTTACCCTCTGTTCATAGAGAAATGATTAATGGAACAGTGCCAAACACCAGCTAGAAAAGTTGCAGAGATAGCAGTTATAATCAAACTACAAGTCACCATCTAAATTAAGCAAGAAATAATCACAGTTGTTACTAGGTGAGCTTTGGGAGGTCATTCATTAGTAAGCATAGATGACCTATACATAAATTTATCTTACTCATTAAACCCTTAGAAAGCTTCCATTTTAATCTGAGTTAGATACTCTGAGAAAGGTGAATATTAAGCCTAGGGGTTCCAGGATCACATAGTTCAACAAATATTCATTGTGTTCTTATTTTTAGGAAAACGTGCTAGGTTATCTGGAGAGAACTGAGATCCATTTCTGGCCTTTGAGTAATTCATAATCTAGTGTGGAGAAAATTCACAAATAGAATTACTTTAAGATGAGTTTCTGTAGTTAGTACAAGTGAAGCATAATTATGGTTCCAGAGGAATACTAAGAAGGAAGGAAGAGATTTTTCCAAATTTGCCATGGAGGGAGATCTCATGAAATATATAGCATTCATAAAGGCTGAAGAAGGAAGGAAGTGCTGAAATGTTTGTACTTCCTGGGTTGACCTAACACCTTCCTTTGCTTTCTGTCTCAGTGTGTGCATCTGTTTCTTAGCGTGTTTTGCCTTGTTTATTGGGAGGTTTTTTGATGACTGATTCAGTATCGTTGCTGGTAATTGGTCTGTTCAATTTTCTGTTTCTTCTTCTTTCTGTGTATTTCTGTGGTGTCATTAGTAAGAAAGATAACCTATAATCAGGTAGAAAAAAATACTGAAGGTAGAGTTACGATTTAAACTCAAGTCTTTTTAAATTTTCTTTGGAAAATCATGTTGCATATGCTTTAAAATACCATAGCCATCAAAAGCTTATCACATAAATGCTGGAGTATTCATTATACCAAAACCATTTTTTTTTCAAATTTAATATTTAGTGGGAAAGAGCAAACAAGTAAACTAGAACTAAAATCCAATTTAGAGAAAAGTTCTTTTCTTCTGAAGTTACAAAAGCTAATTGACTTAAAATTCTCAAATATTTTTTCAAGAATGAATAAACATGTGAATGGTCACATATATGCATAACTTTTTAATTGTATAACTAAACATATTCAGTGCTGACAAAACTATGTCCATTTCAAGTGATTAAATACACATCTCAACATCTAAGCTGAGTTCATGTATCAGCTTTTAAGTCACCAGATTCAGAGCATGATTGCTTGTTTGAGTTAAACCAATCCCTGATATAAAATTATGTTCAGTTTAATAACATCTTTAGCGTTATTCAGATAGGTCAGGGACTTGAGAAACTAATTTAAAGATTTGAAGTGTTGGAGAGTTTATTATAGACAGTCTTTTACAACCATATCTTATTAGAGGATAGCTGATTGAAGACCAGCGAAATTAATTACTTTCTCAAAGATATAGAGATAATTAGCAATATAGCCAGCCTTATATATTCCAGTGCCATTGTGTTTTCATGATATCTCAGGTATGTGTGTGTGTGTGTGTGTGTGTGTATATACACACATTTATATGGCTCATATATTATTGTCTCTGTTTCAGCATAAACCTAGTTGATTACAGGGCAATTACAGCAGGTAGACTGTGACAGGATGGCCTTAGGAAAGTCCTGTCTTTCTATAGTGCACCCAAAGTGTCCATGGCATGTCTGTTTTGTTCCATCTCTGGGCTGGAAGAGAATTGTTCTAGAATACTTTTTTTTTTATTCTTTGTTAAAAGTAGAAAGCAGTCTCAGAGGTCACAAAACCAGTTTAGATTGAAATATTTTGTCCCTATTTATTAAAAAAATAATCATAGCTTGTATCATGTGTTCTTGAGTACTTTCTCAAGAATATGTGGGTATTTTTATATATGACCAATGTGATTGAAAATGCTAATGTATAATGGCCTCCCTTTCTGATGTGAAAAGAAATTCTGGGCTTTCAGGGAGTATTCAAGACTTGGCATAGCAAGGACATGGGAATGTAACTACAGCACTCAATCCATAGCACTAGCCTCCATCTTGATCACTGTGAGAACAGATGAAACAATGTATGTTATTTTGGCATTTTAGTGTTTTAGACATCAGAAACTTCTTTCCTTCAGGGGTTAAGAACTAATTGCAAGGATATAAAAGTTATGTGGCCTGGCAGAAAAATGGAACATAATTTATTTATATTCAGGATTAAATAATAGATCTGGAGGCCTAAAAATATCCTTGGTTCCTCTCATCTCTTGTCATCTCCTCTCGAGTAGGTTTTACTTACTTTTTATACTCATGTCTCGTCTGATGTGAGCTTCAGCTTCTCCTGGAGTCTGATTTTCTTCCTGCTTATGTAATTCTCTCTAACTTTGCTGCATTCCCTGTGTGAAATTTACACTAAAAACACTTGAGACACTAAGGCTGATTAGAATGTCCTCATATATTTGAGGAGATTTACTTTGTTGGACACCTTGGTAAAGCAAAGATATTATTTCCCTAATCCAGCTATGGTACTCTTTAGATAGCATGCTGCTTTCTGGTTTTCAGTCTCACATGACAAGGATAACAAGATCATATGACTGAATCATAGAAAAACACACATAATTACGGTGATACTAATGAAAAGGCTGACCTTTATTAAGCGCTTAGTACATGTCAGCCACATTTCCCAGCTTTTTGTGTATATTCTTCCATGGAATCTTAATGACAAATCTATAAATTTAGAACCATATGACCAATTTATGAATGAGTCTCTGGCGGGGGGGTTAGTACCTTTGTACAAGATGACATAAATACTTAGGGATTACTTTTGGCTTACTTAACTTTTTAAATTTTTAGGCAGGAGACAGGAGTTCGTTATTAAATTCTGCTTAGATGTATACTCTTAGTTGTGTAGTACTCTACTGCTTATATTTATGTTCCTAATTTGTGTAACATCCATTTCCACACAAGAGCAAATGTTCAGAAATTCTAAAGTAGAAAACAAGAACAAAATGGGAGATAGAATGGCCATCTGTTGCTTCATTTTCTTGGCATCTCTTCTTTTATCTATATGTAACAGCACCACTTCTTGTATGGAATAATTCATCAACCACCCAGATTGGTTTCATTACAGTGGAAGTTATGAAGCCACAGTATTCTGCTTGACAATCATCTTGCTATCTCATTGTGTTCAATGCTCAGTATAAAAATGCAGACTTACAAAGAATTGTTCATTCATTTATTTTTCCATTTAGGCAATGTCTGATGCAGCAGTAAACAACAACAAAATGCCTGAACACATGAGCTGTAAAAGAAATTATTGTAAAGAAGGCATAAATTATGTACAACAATCCACTAACTAATGATACATGGGAAGCCAAGGAAATACATGTATTAGTTTTTTATGCACTTTGATTAGTTCCTCACTTAGGGATTTGTGAAGTATGAGACAAAATAATGCAAAGTTATAATATCCCTTTCGAGTCCTCAATGAAGCATTTCAAGTAGTATATTTTTTCCCCTCAAGCTATTGTTTTAACCACAAGGACCAATTTTATCTAATTAGTGTTCATTTACTATCGAAAAGTCAATAACGATCCATGGAACTGGGATTAAAGGAATCCCAAGATTCATTTCCAGAGTACATGATCAATGAATACAAAGATGGGAATTTGAGAATTCCTCTTCCTGGCAAATGGAGCTTTATCACATGTAACTCATCCACCACAAGTTTATATTCCTAAACCCTTGACAGATTAAGTGTTCATTGTCTAAAATTGATTGGATCTGCTTTTAAAATTTAATCTAAATCATCTGCCAATTTGATTTTAAAGGGACTGGGTTTTGTTATATTTTCCTTAATTTCAGAATATAGCATATTTTGTTCTCTGCAGTATCTTTCAGAGATGCCCATAACTTCCGAAGCGTGGAATGGAATATATTAAGCCTTGTCCTCTAAATTTGAATAAATGGTATCTTTATATGCAACATTTTATAGTAATAAGAAAATGGATTTGTTGCAAAATCACACAAATTATCTCAGAATCTGGAATCAGTAAACTCCGACTAATAATCTTAATCCCAAATTTGGTATAACATACAGTGTTATATTTCACAAATATTCTTTCCTCTTAATTGTGAAATTCTAGAGGTGAACCATTGATTACCAAGGTCAACACCTTTATTATTCAAATGAAATACAGTTGTCATTTACACAGAGCTTTGTGTCAATCAAAATATTCACTAATGTGTTTGCTTTGAAATGAGTTTCACATTTACTCCTATGCCCAAAGGTTTTTCATTAATCCATTCTTCCTCATGCAAATTCAGGCTACCTCTCTTTCTGCTTTCTTGGCATCAATACTAGTCAATACTGCCAACTCTTGATTGTCTGTGTTAATGAAGGGTAATATTAATGCAAATACTCCAAAACAGTGACAAAATATCGTGTGCTTTGGAAGTCTGTTCCTACAATATTTCTTGGATCCTGTATTACTCAGGTAATTGTATAAATTAAACTACATTCCCTTGACATAGAGCAATAGTGTGTAATATTGTACTCGAAATGTTCTGTATGATTAGGACATCCAGCATGAAATTAAACTGTTGGCATATAAACTCCTTTAGAAAATAAAACATTAAAATATGCCATATCTATATGACAAAGCTTTGCATAAACATAAACTTTTTAAAAGAGAAGTTATATGGGGTGCCTGGATGGCTCAGTTGGTTAAGCATCCAACTTCGGCTCAGGTCATGATCTCACAGCTCATGGGTTCAAGCCCCACATCAGGCTCTGTGCTGACAGGTAGCTCAGAGACTGGAGCCTGTTAAGGATTCTGTGTCTCCCTCTCTCTCTGACCCTCCCCTGTTCATGCTGTCTCTCTCTCTCAGAAATAAATAAAAAATATTTTAAAATATTTTTTTAAAAAGAGAAGTTATATAGAGAGCTAAACTTCTTAACCATTTTCATAGGTCTCTGTTATCCCTTGAATCTTCTATAGCTAAAATGAAGTCCTGTTCTAAGCATTGACTCACTGTGACCTGTCCTCCGCACCAACCCAGATTTCTTTATACCAACACACAATTTCTGATACAAAAGTACTATTTTTATTTTATTAAAATTTGACATTCTCTATAGGTCTACAATTAGGAACAAATACAGAAGTGATGTGCATGTGAGTGTCCCTGGATTGTTCATCTATTATGTTTATGAAAGAGAATGTTCTTTTCATCCATTAGTTACCTATACAAAAATAATTGGCATCTACCCATGAGAAACGCATTGACTTCTGGTGTCCTGTCAAAATCAGAATTTTAAGACTACCTGAGATTTTGGCAAAATTATCAAGTCAATACAGATCTGAGGGTTGCTAGTGTGCTGTTGCTTCTTTCCTAGCTATCCTTTCTCAATTTCGTACATACCTTGTTGAACTGCAGTATCTCTATTACTTTAAATAACTTTGAAATATTATATAATCTAATCACGCTATTATGAATTTTATTTTGCCCTGAGAAGGGATATAAAATACCAAAGTATTTAAACTTAATTTTCCTTAAAATGATACTATGTATAATGGAATTATCCTTTTTTTGCATTTGGCTACCCTTTTACAAGCAACTCAGAGTCATGAGCGTTTGAAGATGTAAATAATTCTGTCTATTTATTAGAGTATAAATTAGTATCATCATAATGGACAGCTTAAAAATACCTATGCTTTTTAACCCATTTGGTCTTAAGATAGTCACCCTGGGGAAAAACAAAACAAATGCATACAAAGAGTTTACCTATAAGAATGTTTCATATAGTACTTTTTGTTTGATTGTTTGTTTGTTTATTTTGGTAGAAAAACAGAGCTGGAGCAGTGGAGGGGCAGAGGAAAAAAGAGACACATAATCCAAAGAAGGCTTCAGTCTCAGAGCTGTCAGCACAGAGTCTGATGGGAGGGTTCCAACCCCACAGACCGTGAGATTATGATCTGAGCCAAAGTTAGATCCTTAACTGACTGAGTCACCCAGGTGCCCCTATTTATTTTTTATTTTTATTTTTTCAAGTTTTTATTTATATTCTAGTTAGTTAACATATATGCTAAAATGGGTTTAAGGTGTAGAATTTAGTGATTCAACCCTTATATGTAACACCCAGTTCTCATCACAAATTACTCCTTAATACTGATCACCCATAGTCTATCCTCTACCCACTTCCCTCCATCAATCCTCAGTTTGTTGTACTGTTTAAAATAACAAAAGTTTAGGGGTGCCTGGGTGCCTCAGTTAGTTAAGCATCTGACTTCTGCTCAAGTCATGATTTCACGTTTCTTGGGTTCAAGTTCTATGTTGTCAACACAGAGCATGATTTGTATCCTCTTTCTCCCTCTCTGTCTGCCCCTTTACCCCTCGCACTGTCTCTCTCTGTCTCAAGAATAATAAAATAAATAAACGTTTAAAAAAGCAACAAAATTTTAGAGGAAAAATTTAATGTTCAACCAAAAGAGATGGGTTCAATAAATTATAGTCCCATATATACAGGGAATATTTTTTAACTATAAAAAAGAATTAAATTATACTGCTGATACTCCTTTATGACTGTATTACTAATTATGTGAAGTAACACACATTCTGAGACCTGGAGAGAGAGATGTAATTATCTAAGGAAAAGACAATAAGGGTGATGTGAAGAAGAGAATTCTACCTGTAAGACCAATCAGGCAACATGAAGCATGGCCTTTTCAATAGTTGGAAGAAAATCCTATAGCTGCAGCATATAAAATAAGGCAAGTTGTGAGAGAGTCCTCACAAAGTGGCAGGTTATACAAGACTACAGAGACCAAGTTAATGAATACTCCAAAAGGAGCCCAAGTCTCTAAAGAGGTTTGTTTGTTTTGTTTTTTTTTAAAGGGAGTATGAAAACAAGCTATATTCATTGGATATATTTCTGTTTGTTCACTTCTCTGCAGAAAATTAATTGGAAAATCAAGACATTTTTTGTTGTGTAGAAAGGAGGTGACTCTAAGGCAGAGAAATTGGGAGAAGGGGAGATTCGGATACATGACTAGATTTGTTTGCTAGATAGATATAAAGATATATATATCTAGAAATAAGAGTAGAAATATAGATGGTTTTATTGTAGTATTATAATAATATCTGGAAGTCCACCTCATCAAAGTCAAATATTCCCAAAAGCCAAGTTCAAATAAATGCAGAAAAAAGTGTGTTCATGTTAGTCAAGATCCTTGAGTTCACAATTTTTTTAGGATGAAAAATAGGTTTTACTTTATAATGCATTTAAAAATTCACTAATAAATAGGCCATAGGGATATAGATGGAGTAATCTCATACATAAATTAAGAGTTTTATAATATTTTATTACAATAATCAGTTGCATGTTTAATTCCTTATTGCTGTCTTTTGGCATGTGAAATTGCTCATTTAATCCAAATTATTTATGGTATATAACAGAGGCCTTGGCATTCATTTAATTATCCACTTAGAAAGATAGGTTGATAGGTCTTTTTACTACAATTGTTATTTAAGATTAGGCTTTCACCTCTGTGTGAATAAATTTAATGAAAGTTCAGTATGTAAAATGTTAGGTTGTATTATCTTTTGAGCTTCTTTTAGATTGTGACATAAAGATAATATATATTATGTAGAATGAGGTTGCAGTCTGTTAATATATCACATGATACAGCTAGGCATGTATTCACTAGACTGAATGTAATTGGAAGGTTACAGAGTTGATGTAGGGGGCTGACTCTAAAACTGCCTGCCATTATCCTAACTCCTGATCTTCATACCCTTCTCTAATCTCCTCCACTTAAGAGTATGGGAATCCTGTGATTGTCTTTTAGCCAGTAGAACACAGAGAGGTCACAGGACGTACTTGATTCTGTCCACATGATTATGGGACTATGTTGCAGAAGATGGTTGCATTCATCTTACGGGAGTCTCTTGCTCTCCTTTGGCTGCTTCAAGGAAGCAAGTAGCCATCTTGGGAAATCCAGTATGGAAGAGAAATGTGGGTTCTTTTCAGCTCTTAGAGCTGAAAGTAGCCTCCAATCAAAAACCAGCAATAAAGAGGGAAATCTTTAAAAAAAATTTTTTTTAATTTCTGAGAGAGAGCGTGCGCAAGGGAGGGTCAGAGAGAGAGAGTGAGACACAGAATCTGAAAAGGCTCCAGGTTCTGAGCTGAAAGTCAGCACAGAGCCCGATGCAGGGCTCGAACCCAAAACTGCAAGATCATGACCTGAGCTGAAGTCAGATGCTTAACTGACTGAGCCATCCAGGTGCCCCATAAAGGGGGAAATCTTTAATATCCACAAGGAAAGTAATGTTGCCAACAGCCTGAATGAAATTGGAAGCAGATCTTTCCTGAGTTGAGCTTCAGATAAGACTATATCCTGGTCAACACCTTGGTTGCACAGGGCTCAACTAGGCTATGCTGTCTCCAGACCCATAGAGACTTTAAGAACATAAATGTATGGTTTTTTAAGCAGTTAAGTTTGAAACAATGTATTTACATAGCAATAGAAACCAACAGGGATGGCTTGTGAGTAGCCTCAAGGACAAGTGAAATGATGGACATGTATCCTCCAGCACAGTAACTTTGCCCTACAAGGTTCCATTGGACTGTCAGATGGAGACAACGTCCAACATTCTAACTCAGTGTCAACAGAGAAAACAAATAAAGTGATTTCATGCATGCTCATCACATTTTCTGTTGCAAGGGGGAACACTCCAAATCACAGGTTTGCTTGTGTGTGTTTTTTTTTTAATTTTTTAATGTTTTATTTATTTCTAGGAGAGAGAGAGAGAGAGAGCAGGGAGGGTCAGAGAGGGGTCACAGACTGAACAGACTCAGGCTCCTGGCAGTCAGCACAGAGCCCGACGCGGGGCTTGAACCCAAGAACTGCGAGATCATGACCCAAGCGAAAGTCGGACGCTTAACCGACTAAGCCACCCAGGCGCCCCAGGTTTGCTTATAAATAAGATGCTTGTGGCAGAGACAACTCTTTTTATTTAGCATTATTCTAAGGAAGTGGCAGCAGGAACTTCTTTATTTAAAGGTAGTTCACAAGTCAGTTAGATGCATTTAGAACAAACAGCAGTTCCACATAAATTGTCAGTTTGTCTTTTATTATAATTATTTAAAGAAAAAAAAACAAAGAAACAAATAAACAGAAATATACAAACAAAGGCAGATATGAATATTCTCTTTCTGGTAAAATTTCCACCTGTATTGAGAAGAAAGTTAAATTTAGAATAAAAAGCAGTAGGGGATTGTTTGCCATGTACAATTTAAAGCTTGTTAATATTCTTGTGTGTCCAAAAATATTTTCTATTTTTCCTTATGTTTTTTCTTTTTTTTTCTTTTTACAAATAGTTTATTGTCAAATTAGTTTCCACATAACACTCAGTGCTCATCCCCACAAGTGTTACGTTTTTTCTTTTAATTCACTTAAATAGAATTAGGATGCTTCCAAGCTTCTTGGGTTCAACATCCAGTCCCTGTGATAATTACAGTGAAAATGGCATCCTTTATTTGATCACTGGCACCTACAAAGGATGATGAGCACAGGAGTGATGTCATGACTTAGATGAGGCAGGGAGCAAGACTGCTAATCGCTGCAGTGAAGAAGGCAGCCTTAGGTCATGGGACATGCAGGGCAAGCATAGGCCAATTGGCAGTTACAAAGCACCATGAAAGAGGGCAGCTGTGTCAAAAGCGTAAGGATGTGTGATATGTGACACCATGTTCGCAAACACCTCTGCTCTTTTTTAAACATTTTTTTTTTTTTAAATTTTTGAAAGAGAGAAAGTGTGAGCAAGGAAGGGGCAGAGAGAGTGGGAGGCATCAAATCCAAAGCAGGCTCCAGGCTCTGAGCTGTCAGCACAGAGCACAGGCCTGGAGCCCACAAACCGTGAGATCATGACCTGAGCAAAGTTGGACGCTTAGCCACCTGAGCCACCCAGGAGCTCCATAACTCTGCTTTTTATACAAGTTAGTTCTTCTTTCTGGAATTCCTTCTGTTCTTTATTCCGTCCAGTAAACATCTACACCAGTAGAAGATTTTTCTGTATTATTCAGGCATAGTTCATGTGTAGGTCCACAGTACTTAATACCTTACCTCATTCTAATATTTGTAACAAAATTATAGCTTTAAGTCTCCTTTTTGGTGTAGGGAATATGAAGCTTCATATTTCTAAATCTGTTTTTAGCCTGGTACTTGGATTTCAGTAGATATTCATTAAAAAAAAAATTCTAATTTTCTGATTGGAATCCTGCTGTGCAAGAAATGGGAGTTCATACTAGATTACATTTGGCCACATATTATTACATATTCTTGAAAAAAAATTAATACACATACATACACACTCCAGTATATATTCAGATTTGTACTTTAAAATATCAGTTTCAAATAACAAATGGTCACACAAGATTTTTTTTAAAACTAGCTTTTACCCAATAAGAAAGTTTGCAATCTTTTTTTTTCTTTTTTCCTTTTTCTTTGAGAGAGAGAGAGAGAGAGAAAGAGAGTGAGCAAGGTAGAGGAGTAGAGGGAGAGGTAGAGAAGATCTTAAATAGACTCCATGCTCATTGTGGAGCCCAAAAAGGGGCTCGGTCTCACAACCATAAGATCACAATCCCAGCTGAAATCGAAAGTCTATGCTTAACCAACTGAGGCACCCAGGTGCCCCTAGAATGTTTGCATTCCTGTGTGTTCTCTGAAAATGAAAAGGAACGTTATATTTTCCAAAAGTACTAGGAAGATTATTAATAAATGAATAAATAAATTCTCTTATCACTAATTCTTGGTTATAGAATTAAAAACTTCCTTATGGAAATCAAAATAATTATCCAATCTTTAAAAACAACTTTTGAAAAATAAGAAAAACATGCTGTAGCCTCATGTGCTTTTGAGAAATAAACAGAACATCAGATTTCTTCAACTTTATACCTGGTGTATAAATGCAATTTGTTCATTAATTGTATACTAATAGTTTTTAATCTATTTTAGTTTTAATTAAAACATTGTTTGCATTTTCTCATAAAAATGTATTCTCAGTATCAAAATTCAGTACCCATGAGTATTATCACCTGGAAGTAATTGTTTTTATTTTCATGTACTTATTTTTCTATTATTTTTTTTTAAAATATTTTTATTTATTTCTAGGAGAGAGAGAGAGACAGCGTGAGCAGGGAAGGGTCAGAGAGAGGGAGTCACAGACTGAAACAGGCTCCAGGCTCTGAGCTGGCAGTCAGCACAGAGCCCGACCCGGGGCTCGAACCCACGAACCGTGAGATCATGACCTAAGCGAAAGTTGGACGCTTAACCGACTAAGCCACCCAGGCGCCCCCTTATTTTTCTATTATACATGCAAATGTGTACCTTTAAAGAGTAGAGATAATATTAGGCAAACATTGTTTTGTATGTAATATTCTAACATGCCATGAACAGTTCTCTGTCTTTGAATTAAAATATTTATCTTATATTTTTCAAATATTATTCGCATAAAAGAAATCTGAATGACATTTTTTATCTATTTGACAGGATTGTCTTTTTTAAAGAATTTTTCGAATATTTATTTCTTTCTGAGAGAGAGAGACAGAGTGTGAGAGAGGGAGAGGCAAAGAGAGAGGGAAGCACAGAATCTGAAGTAGATTCCAGGCTCTGAGCTGTCAACATGAGCCTGACATGGGGCTTGAACCCACAAACCATAAGATCATGCCTGAGCTGAAGTCATTTAACCAACTGAGCCATCCAAGTTTCTCAGGATGGTCTTTTTAAAAATCTCATATATTTTCATAATTGTTAAGAATGAATACATGTGCAAGACATTAATGTGATATAAAATAACTAGCTTCATGGGAGAACATGCTCCTTTATTTTGTATTTAATTATGACCATTTTGTTAAAAAGTATAAATATGTGCAAAATCTTTAAGTATATTGCCAATATCCATAAATCTCAAGATATTTTTCTGATCATTTAAATTCACAGTTTGAATACTGTATTCACAAGGAAAAAATTAAACGATTATTTTCCTTGAAAAGATGATAGATTACTCTGCCTGTGACAAAGTTGGTTCAAATTAAAACATTACTTAGGTTGTTTTTCCTTAATATTATGAAATACATTAATTTTCAAAAGCCAGTGGCAGATTGTCCTGGTTTGCCTGAGGGGATTCCTAGGACTCGGGAATTTCGGTGTTAAAATCAGGATAGTCCCAGGCAAACTCCGAAGAGTTGGCTGACTTACTCCTGTGTGAATGCTTTATGCTTTTCCCTCGTTGCGGCAGGCATTGTTCCCTATTCTACAACTCCCTTCCCTCCTCTTCCTGGGCACACAGCAAGACTGGATCTTCTAGCTCCTCATGCAGTCGAATGCAGCCACGTATGTGACAGAAGAGGAAGTGGTGTGCCCCACACTCGGGCCTGGCCCACTGATGCTTCTCCCATGTGTTCCTTAAGGCACTGTTTCCCTCTTGGCTGACGGGGCAGAGCAACCTTGGAAATCACATGCTGCATAACACCTTGGCCAGCCTGGGTTTCTGAACGATAGCTTAGAGCAGAACCTCCCCTCCAACATGAACCCCTACTTTGGACTGTTGCATACAAGGAAATAAACTTCTATTGGGTTTGAACCACTACCAGTTTTAGGACAGTATGTTACAGTAGCTGGAGTTATAATATCCAGACCAATTTTTCACTATTACCTATTTACTCAGTTAGAAAGAATATCACTCATCTGTTTGTGAGGTTTACAAAGGGGAAGGATGATCTGAGATTGTTACATTTTTTAAAGAAATAAATCCTTGTAGTTCAAAAAGGTAGTAAGTAGAATTAAAAGAAGCTAAATAATTAGAATTAGGCCAGAATGCCAAGGTTAAAAGCTGTTCTCTTCTATGTGAGAGAGAAAAAATTACAGTGAGATTTTTATTACTAGTACTAAGAATATGAGCAATGTAATAGCCAGAAATCATTGGTATTTCAGTTGTATAAATTTGTTTTAAGATCACCCTTCAAAATTCCATCTGTACATTTTATGACTTGCCCATAAAATTGGATTTAAAGATTCAGTCACTCAATAAAGAAATTCACCCATTGCTAAAAAGTAAAAGCTTGTTCCCAAAGTCCTCACAGAAAGCCACAGTTCTATTAGGACCCACAGAAATATGAGCTATAGAGGGAAAAAAAAACCTTTGAGGAGGTTATCCAAGAATGATGAATCAGAAAGTTTATTTTTGCATCACTTGAGGAGAATATTTTCTGGAGGTTAATCAATAGGACTTAAATTAATAAAAAGATGCACAACCCACATGTAACATTTATTTTTTTTTTTCAAATAAAGTAGAAGGTGTATAAGGGAAATGTAGCTATTTTGCATTAATCTTCAAGCTCTATATTTTTTCATTAAATACTAGATATGAAATTGACATTGAGGGACATAAGCTTTAAAAGTTAAATAAAATTGACTGTATTTACAAATATTAATTTAAAAAGTAGTTCAATCGGGGCACCTGGGTGGCTCAGTCAGCTGAGCATCCCACTCTTGATTTCGCCTTAGGTCATGATCCTAAAGTCTTGGGATCAAGCCTTGCATCAGGCTCTGTGCTAAGCGTGAGCCTTCTTATGAGTCTTTCTCTCTCTCTTTCCCTCCCCCACACTTGTGTGCTTTCTCTCTATAAAATAAAATAAGAGATCTGAGTCTATGATCTTTAAAAAAAATTAAAAATTAAACATAAAATGTAGTTCAATCAATGAATTAACCTGGTATGTTCTTACCATGATTCCAATGCTATCACATTTCTCACCATTCTTCAATTTGATGATTATTTTCTATTACTGAAAAAGACGTATGGATTCAGCTTTTAATATCCTTACATCATGCAGTATTTACTGTTATGAGTATAAGCAGTCCAGTGGCTCCGTGGTTTCAGAAAGCTTCTTCTATTTTGTTTTATTTTTTCTTTCATACCCTTTCCTTGTGTGGTTTATCTCCAAACGTCCATTCCAATGGCCTGTGGAAAATAATTAAGAGGAGCAAGATTGTTAAATAAGCAAAAGGCTGCAACTTGGATATTTGGAAAATAAACATATGAATATTTATATCTTCATTTAAAGGTGAATAAGCAACAATAGGACAGTATAAAGCAAATGAAAAATATACTGCAGTCCAGTTAATGGTGCAGGAAGGGAACAACTGCCAGGAAATCTTAAAGAGAATAATACCTCTGAATAGGAAGGGACATAGAAAATAACAACAAAAGTTTCACAGAAGATCTGCTTTGCATTCTTAGTAAGTGCAAGGTGCCTTTGCCTCTATAAAAATAAAACAGTGTAACATAAGAAGAGAGCAAGCAGAAATGCAAATACATAAATCTGAGAAGCAGGTTGCAAAGAGAAAAATAACTTGCTTAATTAAAAACACAGTGCAGGGAAACAAAAAATGCAATAATGATTATAATTCTTATTGGAGGCCATAAAATCTTGAATGGAAATTGAACAGACGGGAATAGAAATTTAGAAGGTAAACTTTGTTCATTCTGTTAGAATGACTGTAGTAAAAAAGACAAATATGAAAAGGGGAGCTAATCAAAATCAAGGATTTGTAAGTAAAAGTCCTCATTATAAATAGCCAGATAAATACATAAAATAAACAAATAGAAAAATAAATGGAAGTGAAGATAAAAATGTCTCTATTCTAAACTAACCTGACCCTGTAGGACAAAACTACTCATCTTATTCTTGGCAGAATCAATGCAAAATTAATGGGCTCTGGAAAGATGCTTTGATTTTACAGATTAAAGAAAAATAATCTCAAATAAGCAGGTAAAGAGGTTTACCAAACAAGAAAAAAAACAAAAAAATGAAAAAGAAAACAATTAATTTCTCTTTCTCTGTGAAAAATCAAGGTCAGCCAGCGATTAAAAAAAATTGCTGCTAATGTTTGTAAATAGTAGCATACTCTAGTATAGATACTGAGCTACCACTTCTCCCTTATCTCTGACTGTTCTCCAAATGCTCCCTCAGGTAGAGCAATAGCAGCTTCTTTGTATTTTGAACATGGCCGGTGTCTTCCTGTCTTGTTATCTTTGTACCTTTTTATTAACCGATTTACTCTTCCTACAAATAGACACCTGACTCCTTTAGTCCCACCCGTTAGATCTCAACTCAGCTATCACTTTTGGAGAAGTCTTTTATGAATGAATATCTAGAGGGCATCCTCCTTCACTCATCATTTCTTAATTCTGCTTTGTGTATATTCTTCAGTCTTATTGATAATTAGTGTCCTATTTAATGTAGTATTTGTTTCTGTTTTTCACAGAGACAAACTTCACAGTTATATCACCGGCACATAAAACAGTGTCTGGGAAATAGTAGGGATCAAAAAATATTTGTTGAATAAACAAATGAACAAAAGATAGCTGAATTGGGGAATCATGAAAATGAGTTTAAATACAGGATAACTGGGGCACCTGGGTGGCTCATTGGTGAAGCAAAGGAATCTTGACCTCAGCTCACGTCATGATCTCAGGGTTCCTGAGATCCAGTCATGCATCTGGGATCAGCATTGACAGCTCACAGCTTGGAACCTGCTTGGGATTTTCTCCCTGTGCTCACTTTCTCTCTCTCTCTCTCTGTCTCTCTCTCTCTCTCCCTCCCTCCCTCTCTCCCCCCACCCCTCTGAAAATAAATAAACATTAAAAAATACAGACTAAGATTTGTTAATCTTCCTGAGGTTAAATAAAAAATAGATGACTTAAAGTTATGGCCAGCATGTAGAATAGATACTACCAAAACCTCCCTGATAAAAATAAGTAAAATTGTAAATAAAAGTAATTTAGAACTTTTAAATGATGAGGAATCCAAAAAAAGGAATTAGGATGAAGTGAATGTAGGAACTTTAGAGGTTGGAGGATCTCCAAATCATCTAGGTCTGGAGACTGCAGTTCTGCTGCAATGACATTTAACTTGAACATATTTAAACATCTCTTTTCAGTAGATATTTTCTGAACAAAAGCACTTAGATATTTGAAAACAACTAAAAATGCGTATTTGAAGCTGAAAAATGCTACTCTAACCCCAAATGAAAAAACCATAATGTAAATAAAGTACTGAAAAAATAATTAAAGTATTATATTTCAAAATGTCTGAAAAGTGGATAAAGTTGCATAAAGAAGGTAACATATGGTTTCTTCTTTGAGAAAGAAGAAAGACAATATTCAGCTAAGAGTCCATAATAAGGTATTATCTAAAGTAGATTAATGTCAGACAGTAGAAAGAAGGAAATATCAAAGATGGAATCTTTAATTAAAGAGATTCAAAGCGAATTAAGCCATGAAAGCCAAAAGTTGGTTCTCTGAAATATATTAGATGAACTTCTTAAGACTGATCAAAATAAAAGAAAAAGTAAAGATAAACAAAATGTAAATGAAAAAAGAGACAATCATAGAGCTAATAAAAATATAAATATACTTAAGCCAATACTTTGAATTTTTAAAAAATATAATTACTTTGGTGGCGCCTGGGTGGTTTAGTCGGTTAAGCATCCGACTTTCGCTTAGGTCATGATCTCACGATTCGTGGGTTCGAGCCCCACGTCGGGCTCTGTGCTGACTGCCAGCTCAGAGCCTGGAACCTGTTTCAGTGTCTGTGACTCCGTCTCTCTCTGACCCTCCCCTGCTCATGCTATATCTCTCTCTCTCTCTCTCCTAGAAATAAATAAAATATTAAAAAAATATATATATAATTACTTTGAAAAATACAAATTTCTGAAAATGACTCAAAAAGATGTTTCAAAACACAAAATGTTTTTATAGCCATCTAAGTAGTATTTTGAGCAATTAAAAGTCTTCCTGTAACAAAATACTACTTTTAACTGTAAAAATCAGTCATTTGTAGGACAGATGTCGTTTACACAAAATTTTAGCCAATAAAAGTAGAAAAGGGAATATCTTTACACTGAAAAAAGAGCGTTTATAATACATCTCTCTCTCTCTCTTTACACACACACACACACACACACACATATCACATTTAATTTTTAAATAATAAACCATCCCTTTTCTTATAGTCAAACAGATATCAAAAATGTTTATGATCCACTGTATTTAGACAGTATTGTCACAATAAGAGAAAATGTATAAAGTCTGAAAAGGAAAAACAAAAATACCATCAATTTCAAATGATAGCATTATCTTGTACATAGTCCAAGATATATTAAGACATATTTGTAGTTGTCTCTTCCCTCCGATTTTCGTACATTTTACTGGCTTTACTTGCCAGGAATTTAAGTATAAAATGTTGACTAGAAATGGCAGTAGCAACTACCACTGTCTTATTGTTCATCTCATAGGGACAGTTTTCAAAGTTCTGTCTTTAAGTACAATGTTTGCTTTAGTTTTTATTTAAGATATTTTTTAGCAGATAATATAGTTTCTTTTTTTTAGTGTGGTAATTTTACTTGTTTTTAATGAATAGGTATTGAATTTCATCAAATGATTTTTCTATAATAAGATGCTTATATAATTTTTAGGTTTATCCTCTTAATATTGTGACTTAAGTGCTCTTTTTTGTTTGTTTTAAAACTCCTTTCCTTTCCTTAGATAATAGTGCTGAGCATGTGATTTCATAATAACACTAATAAATATATCCAGGGCAAAATGACTGTGCCCCTGTCCCTAGAGAGATGTATAGGGCTGTTTATTGAAGCATTGTCTATAATTATCTAAAAAGAAAGAGAAATTGGGAAAAAATTCATCATCTATCAGAAGTACAATGGAAAAGCACAATTTTGTTATACAATGAAGCACTAAAATGTATGGACTTCAGCTAATTTGTAGAAATGGATAATTGCAAAAATATTAAGTAAAATGAGTAAATTGCTGAACAACACGTGCTATGATTCCATTTTAAATTTTTAAATTTTTTAATGCTTGTTTTTAAGAGAGAGACAGACACAGAGTGTGAGCAAGGAGAGGGACAGAGAGAAAGGGAGACAGAATCTGAAGCAGACTCCAGGCTCTGAGCTGTCAGCACAGAGCCTGATGTGGGGCTGAACTCAAGAACTGTGAGATCATGATCTGAGCCAGAGTCGGATGCTTACCTGACTGAGCCACCCAGGTGCCCCTCCATTTTAATATGTTTAATGGATAGTGATATTAACTACATAGGTAATAAAATTATGAAGAGGGTGCAATAGAGTTGGCAAAATATTTGTGATAATGGTTCCTTTTGGGAGGTAGGGTAGGTAATGCTTTGGGAGCGGGACACAGAGGAGTTATGATGTGTATTTGGAATATGTTACTTCTTAAGCTGGGTGTATATGGGTGTTTTGAATTATTCAGCATTTATATACTTTTCTAAATTAATAACATATACCCCAATAGAGACTTTAAGGTAATAAATATATGAATATATAACTGACTAAACTATAGTATAACTTTATAAATAAAAGATTCTGTAGAAAACTAAATAGATAAATATTAAAAATAGATACATCTATGAAATAATCTCCTCTCATGTTTTCTTTGACATTTTGTCATAGATTTTCATTATACATGTATATTTTTTTATTTTTTTACTTGCTCTTTTCAGTCTTTTCCACGAATTTTTGGCTTCATGGTGGAGAAGATCTTGCCTGCTCTGTCTGATGCAGTATACTACATGTGTACCATATTGCCTATTGAACAGTATTTGCTCAACACATATTTGTTAATTAGTGAATGGGTTAATGCATAAAAAGTCATGAAATGCAAGTGGAGAAATTAATCCACCTCTATATAAGATATATATCCATATAAACATATATCTATAGGTATATGTTTATATAAGACCCTTTTTATATTGAGCCTTACATCACATTATTTAGGGATACTTAATTTTTCTGTAACCAAGGATAGGTATGTTATAAACAAAGTGTACTATGTCCGGTAGCCACAAAACCTAGAAACAATACAAAACCAAAAATATTTTAAGAATAAACTAGAAAATATAAGCTTACTTATTTAGCTGACTTTTTGCAGCTGCATTTCATAGTTCTCTTTGAATTATATCCCAATTTAAAGGAGACATTAGCTTTCTGCAATGTCTGCAAAAATGCCTTTCTGCCATAAAACATTAAAACATCCCACATTTTCCTGGGGGAAATATTATTTCTCAATTTGTTATTGCAATAACGGAGACCATAGCTGTGAGTGATAATCTCAGAATGGGGAATAAAATTACTGATACTTTTTTTTCTGTAATGATGAATGCCTCACCAGTAGAGTGGTTTTATCCCTTTTCAACAGAAGCGTCAACTCATTTCACTGCTTATCTTTGTCAGAAATATTCACATGGCCTCTGAGCATATACTATAACTTCAGTTTAGATCCTAAATGAAAAACTCAGAGCTTTAGTTAGTTCCGCCAATGATTAAACAATGATACAATTTCAGAAAGGTTATCCGAAAATGCGTTTAGGGGTTTTGCATTAGGGGTTCTTCATTCTCCTTCATTAATTTTGTAAAGAAGAAAACACTGGCTAGAATACTTTCCAACTTCACTTTTGGCTTTTGAGCAAAGATTGAATTCAGTGACTATGATACTGGGTGGCCAAAAATCATAAAGCTGCTTACAGTTGAGACATTAATATCAGTACTGGTAAGGATGAAAAGTCAGACATAAATGTACGTGACCTTATTAAGCTAATTATGTATAGTTAATCCTTAACAGAGGGTTAGGGACACCAAACCCCCACTCCATGCAGTTGGATTCTGTGTATAACTTTTGACTCCCCCAAAACTGAACTAATAGTCTACTGTTGTGTAAAAGCCTTACTAATACCATAAACAGTCAATTAACAGACTTTGTATGTTCTTTGTATTATATACTGTGCTCTTATAATAAAGTTAGCTAGAGGGAAAAAATGTTATTAAGAAAATCACAAGGAAAGGACATTTATGGTTTTGTACTATATTTATTGGGGAAAAAAAAATCTATCTGTAAGGGGACCTGCATAGTTCAAGGCCCTGTCGTTAAAGGGTCAGTTGTATTTCCTGAATACACTAAAGATTCGGTATGATTGTTAGTGTTTTTTTTTTTTTTTTTTACAAATAGTTTATTGTCAAATTAGTTTCCACATAACACCCAGTGCTCATCCCCACAAGTGTCTTCCTCCATGCCCACCCCTCCCCGCCACATCCACCTGTCCTCAGTTTTTGTCAGCATTCAAGAGTCTCTCATGGTTTGCCTCTCTCCCTTTCCCCCACCATGTCCGCCCTTCTTCTCCCCCTTGGTCCTCTGTTAAGTTCCTCCTAATCCTCCTATACGTGCACACATATGATATTTGTCCTTCTCTGCCTGACTTATTTCGCTCAGCATAACACCCTCAAGGTCCATCCATGTTGCTACACATGGCCAGATTTCATTGTTTCTCATTGCCATGTAGTATTCCATGGTATAGATAAACCACATCTTCTTGATCCATTCATCTGTTGATGGACACTTAGGCTCTTTCCATGTTTTAGCTATTGTGGAGAGTGCTGCTATGAACATTGGGGTACATGTGCTCCTATGCATCAGCATTTCTGTATCCCTTGGGTAAATTCCTAGCAGTGCTATTGCTGGGTCATAGGGGAGTTCTATTGTTAGTTTCCTTGAGGAACCTCCACACTGTTTTCCAGAGGGGCTGTACCAGTTTACATTCCCACCAACAGTGTAGGAGGGTGCCCGTTTCTCCACATCCTCGCCAGCATCTAGAGTTCTCTGATTGGCTCATTTTAGCCACTCTGACTGGCGTGAGGTGGTATCTCAGTGTGGTTTTGATTTGTATTTCCCTGATGAGGAGTGATGCTGAGCATCGTTTCATGTGTCTGTTGGCCATCTGGATGTCCTCTTTGGAGAAGTGTCTGTTCAGATCTTCTGCCCATTTCTTCACTGGGTTGTTTGTTTTTTGGGCGTGTAGATTGGTGAGTTCCTTGTAGATTCTGGATATCAACCCTTTATCTGATAGGTCATTTGCAACTATCTTTTCCCATTCCGTTGGTTGCCTATTAATTTTCTGGGTTGTTTCCTTGGCTGTGCAGAAGCTTTTAATCTTGATGAGGTCCCAACAGTTTATTTTTGCTCTTGATTCCCTTGCTTTTGGGGATGTGTCAAGTAAGAAGTTGCTGCGGTGGAGGTCAAGGAGGTTGTTTCCTGCTTTCTCCTCTAGGGTGTTGATAGTTTCCTGTCTCACGTTCAGGTCCTTTATCCATTTTGAGTTTATTTTTGTGCATGGTGTGAGAAAATGATCTAGTTTCATTCTTCTGCATGTTGCTGTCCAGTTCTCCCAACACCATCTGTTAAAAAGGCTGTCTTTTTTCCATTGGATATTCTTTCCTGCTTTGTCAAAGATTAGTTGGCTGTATACTTTTGGGTCCACTTCTGAGTTCTCAATTCTGTTCCATTGGTCTATGTGTCTGTTTCTGTGCCAATACCATACTGTCTTGATGATGACAGCTTTGTAGTAGAGGCTAAAGTCTGGGATGGTGATCCCTCCCGTTTTGGTTTTATTTTTCAGGATTACTTTGGCTATTCGAGGTCTTTTGTGGTTCCATACAAATTTTTGGATAGTTTGTTCTAGTTTTGAGAAGTATGCTGGTGCAATTTTGATTGGAATTGCATTGAATGTGTAGAGTGCCTTAGGTAGTAATGACATCTTCACTATATTTATTCTTCCTATCCATGAGCATGGAATGTTTTTCCATTTCTTTGTGTCTTCTTCAATTTCCTTTCTAAGTTTTCTATAGTTTTCATCATACAGATCTCTTGTATCCTTGGTTAGGTTTATTCCGAGGAATTTTATGGTTTTTTGTGCCATTGTGAATGGGATCAGTTTCTTGATTTCTCTTTCTGTTGCTTCATTGTTGGTGTATAAAAATGCAACCGATTTCTGTACGTTGATTTTGTACCCTGCAACTTGGCTGAATTCTTGGATCAGTTCTAGTAGGCTTCTGGCGGAGTCTGTCGGGTTTTCTATGTAGAGGATCATGTCATCTGCGAAGAGTGAAAGTTTGACTTCCTCTTTGCCATTTCTGATGCCTTTGATTTCCTTTTGGTGTCTGATGGCTGATGCTAGGACTTCCAGCACTATGTTAAACAGCAGTGGTGAGAGTGGGCATCCCTGTCGTGTTCCTGATCTCAGGGGGAAAGCTCTGAGTTTTTCCCGTTGAGGATGATGTTAGCTGAAGGCTTCTCATAGATGGCTTTGATGATGTTTAAGTAGGTTCCTTCTATCCCAACTTTCTCAAGAGTCTTTATTAAGAAGGGATGCTGTATTTTTTCAAATGCTTTTTCTGCATCTATTGACAGGATCATATGGTTTTTATCTTTTCTTTTATTGATATGATGTATCCCATTGATTGATTTGCGAATATTGAACCAGCCCTGTAACCCAGGAATGAATCCCACTTGATCTTGGTGGATGATTCTTTTGATATGCTGCTGGATTCGATTTGCAAGGATCTTGTTGAGAATTTTTGCATCCGTATTCATCAAGGATATTGGCCTGTAGTTCTCTTTTTTTGCTGGATCTCTGTCTGGCTTGGGAATCAGTGTGATGCTGGCTTCATAAAATGAGTCCGGGGGTTTTCCTTTGATTTCTATTTTTTGGAATAGCTTGAAAAGAATTGGGATTAATTCTGTTTTAAATGTCTGGTAGAATTCCCCAGGGAAGCCATCAGGTCCAGGGCTCTTATTTGTTGCGAGATTTTTGATCACTGATTTGATTTATTTACTCGTTATGGGTCTGTTCAAGTTTTCTATTTCTTCCCGTGTGAATTTTGGTAGTGAGTGTGTGTTTAGGAATTTCTCCATTTCTTCTAAGTTGTCCAACTTGTTGGCATATAACTTTTCATAGTATTCCCTGATAATTGCTTGCATTTCTGAGGGGTTGGTTGTAATAAGTCCATTTTCATTCATAATTTTGTCTATTTGGGTGCTCTCTCTTTTCTTTTTGGTAAGTCTAGCTAGAGGTTTGTCAATTTTATTTACTTTTTCAAAAAACCAACTCTTGGTTTCATTGATGTGTTCAATTGTTTCTTTGGTCTGTATGTTGTTTATTTCTGCTCTAATTTTTACTATTTCTTTTCTTCTACTGGGTTTAGGGCGTTCTTGTTGCTCTGCCTCTAGTTCCTTTAGGTGAGCTGTTAGATTTTGGACTTGTGCTTTTCTAATCTCTTGAAATAGGCCTGGAGAGCAATGTACTTTCCTCTTAGGACTGCCTTTGCCGCATCCCATAGGTTTTGAATTGTTGTGTTTTCATTTTCATTTGTTTCCATATATTTTTTAATTTCATCTCTAATTGCCTGATTGGCCCATTCATTCTTTAGAAGGGTGCTCTTTAACCTCCATGGTTTTGGAAGTTTTCCAGACTTCTTCCTGTAATTGATTTCAAGTTTCAAAGCATTGTGATCTTACAGTGTGCATGGTATGATCTCTATTCTTTTATATTCATTGAGGGCTGCTTTATGTCCCAGAATGTGATCTATCTTGGAGAATGTGCCATGCGCACTTGAGAAGAAAGTAAATTTTGTTAGTGCTTTTTTATATCACAAGGCACTGGCCACAAATTGTATTCCATCTTCAGGAAAGTTTCGCTGAATTATAAAATGCAGAGAGAGAGAGATGGTCACAGTTAATAGTATTAGGTACGGAGTGACTGAGTGGTAACCCCGTTGAACCTACAGGAGGAAGTAGAGAAGAAGTATCTAAGGAACTAGTAGTGCACACTTCCTTTTCCCATTACTCATCTTATTCCTTGAGTTGATCCAATACCTGAGCTTTCAAGTGTTTATTAGGGCACACCCATTGAAGACATGGTGGTATCTGTATCTATGCAGCTCTCCCAAATAGACCTGATTCTTTGTTTGGAAGACTTTAAATAAAGGTTGTACTTTTAAAGCAGTTAAAACTCCAAGCACTAGTACCTCTGTTGGAGAGTCCAAGACAGGAATAAACAGAATTCAATGACAACTCAGCATCTTGCAGGATTTTAATTCTTGATCCACCTCAGCAAATGCTTCCCCCACTTGCCTTGCAGACATCTGACAACAAAATGGTCAGAAGATGGTAAGAGGATAAAACAAATTTTGCCCCAAGAGCTTCAATGGCATCAATATAGGGCCTCCTGAGAAGAAGAGCTAATGGGGTAGAGTTGTATCTGGTTAGAGCTGAGATTGTGGATAAATGCAGATGGGAGTTATTAATAAATTTGAGCATTGATTGTTACATGAGATCTTTGTACCTACAGATTGTCGTGGCCTAAGGAGATTTTGTTGTACTCTTTATTTATAGCCATATTCATATGAAAATGTTATAAATTTAAGCCATAGTAATTTAAGTTGTAGAATAACTGGTTAGAGTTAAATTTTACTATAGTATAAATATACTGTTTGTAAGTGTTGTGCGTTGATACTGCAGTTCAGATTTTGGTAACTGGTAGAATTTAGGTGAATTTCCTTCACTATACCCAAGAATTTTGTTTTATACATTTTGAAAGTTGAAGACTATATCAAACATAAAAAATGGACAGAAAATGTATCAAAAACACCTTTGCACTCCACAATTTTTTAAATGTTTATATATTAATATATTTACTTGAGATCTGTTTCTGAAAACTATAAAAATAGGATTAAATTAAGAGAAGTTGTCAGTGACTAGATGTGGCAGGTCCAGGGGTCCCTGAAGGCCCTGAAGGAATGGACAGTGTCGTTGAGAAAGAGTGAGAGAGCCCCAGAGATTCTTTCTGATCACCAGGCAGGCATCTCTGCTCTGACTGGGGCTCCACTTTATTTTAAGTGTTTTGGAGATGGCACAGAAGTGGCGTTTGTCTTAGACAATGATTTCTGACAACAAACTTCTTTGCTATGTAAGAATTTCCCAGAACATAGATTTGTAGAAGACTCATGCATAACCTTTATCAATAGCCATTGAGGTAGGGGATTTAGATGCTTATCTTATGGGGAAGGAAGGCTTCTTTAGCATACCAGGCAATGTTTTTAGCATAAGAGGGTGAAGTTACTTGTCTGTGAGCAGGGGCCAAAAACAGGTCTTTCAGGAGATACCTTTGCTCTCATAATCACAAAAAGAAGTTCCTCAATAGGTTTCTTCACAGGGAGTAGTCAGCATATACAAGGCCAGAAAATGCTCTGGGCAGAAACAAATGGGTGGGGATAGATATTTGCTCTTAACTCTAAATTAGGCTCTTTGCTTCAGGGCCAGACTCAAGCCCCCTTTATTATGTAAGTCTTGGATCTGCAAGACCCTTAGGAAGAGCCTTTTGACAATCATCTTTGGAAAGGCAAGGACATGCCTTTCCTTATGTGCAATCTGTGTGGGGAATATCAGTCTAATCTGGAATATTGTGAGACCTGGTCAATACCAGCTGCCTCATTTCCAACATGAGCCAGTAGTAGCAGAAGGAGATACCAGTTTCCTTGCTGTGACTGCTATCCAGAGAGGCTGGTGTAGCTCCTGGCAAGAAGTACAATCTTTTTTTTCATTATCATTATTTCTCCCCAGAGACAGCTATCACCTCCAAGTTATTAAGCTTCTTTGTGGCCTCTTTTTATGATATCCCTGTCACTTTGTTTCCACATATGATATACAGTATGGCTATGTATATTGAAAAATATATATATATAAACCGTTCATTTTCTTATCCACTCATCTATTGATGGACACTTAGGTTTTTCCAAATCTTGCCTATTGTAAGGAATGCTGCTATGAATATGGTGGTGAAGATATCTTATCAAGTTTTCTGAATATGTTTTCATTTCCTTTGGAAATATTCCCAGAAGTGGAATTGCTGGATGATATGGTAGTTCCATTTTTAATTTTTTAAGGATCCTCCATACTGTTTTCCACAGTGCCTGTACCAGTTTACAATCCCACCAACAGTGCATAAGAGTTCCCTGGGCACGGGGGTGGCTCTGTTGAATAAGCATCTGACTCTTGATGTCAGGTCAGGTCATGATCTCATGGTAATGGAATCAAGACCCATATCAGGCTCTGTGCTGAGCATGGAGCCTGCTTGGGAATCTCTCCCTCTTTCTATTTCTGACCCACCCAAATAAGTAAATAAACATTAAAAAAAAAGAGAGAGAGTTCCATTTTCTTCAGGTACATGATGGCATTTGTTATTTCTTGTCCTTTCAATGATGGCTATTCTTATAGGTTAAATATGATACCCCATTGTGATTTGAATTTGCATTTTCCTAATGGCTAGTGATGTTGGCCATCTTTTCACATACCTGTCAGCCTTTTGTATGTCTACTTTCTACAAATGTTTCTGCATATCCTTTGCTCATTTTTTAAATGGAAGCATTTGTTTAGCTGTTGAGTTGTATGACTTCTTTATATGTTTTGGATATTAACTCTTTACCAGGTCTATAGTTTGCAAGTATGTTATCCTTTTCTCCTGATGGTTATGATTTCTTTTGCTGTGTGGAAGCTTTTTAATTTGGAGTCCCAATGGCTTAATTTTTATTTGGTTTCTTGTGCTTAAGGTGTCATATCCAAAACTTCATTACCAAGACCTATGTCAAGAAGCTGTATTCTGATGTTTGCTTCTATGAGTTTCATGGGATCCATACATGGACCTTCCTGCTTTCTTGTCTTAAGGCATTTTCTGTCTGCAGAACAGTGTTCTGTGCTTGTTTTTTTTTGTATGTTTGTTTGTTTTTAATCTGAGGGCATTTTCTGTCTTTGGAAAAGCGCTCAACACACCCATGACAGCCCAAAAATGCTGAAGAGTTAGTATCCCTTGAGCAACCCAAAACAAATGAGACTTTGGAGGAAAACATGAGGTTAATACATCTAACCATGATTTCATAGTATTTCCAAAAGCAGAATAGTTAATGGATTTAAAGAAAAACATCAACTAAATGATGCAAGGAGGATCACAGATATAGCAAAATTCACCAAGGTGGTTTGTGTGCATAATCTCGGAGCCCAAAAAGGAGTTTAAGTCATGGAGGGGAAACCTGTCCAAGGATCAAGGGTCTGAATTATGCTGAGTTCTGTCTGTCGTTGCTGTCTCTCATTTTCCTATTGATGTATTCATTCCACAAGTATTTGTTGATTCTGAGTTATATTTCATATCGTTATGAGTTCCTAGAAGAAATAAGAGTTGGCCACAACAGTGGCACACTCATTCACCCACCGTTTGTTGTTGTTGTTTTCTTTCCTTTACTCCTTTCTCATTTTTTTTCTTTTTTTTTGTTGTGCTTATATTACCCCCTACTTGCCCCCAAGTCTTTGCTTGATGGTGCATGTTTGTATAAAACCCCAGACTAAGACACATGATCTAAAATGCCTTCTATGCACTTATTCTCCTTTTATTTCTAGGCATTTATTTTTAGTCCAGGCACAATAACAGTAACCACACTGAGGTTGCTGATATTCTGGAGGTGATACTAATTTCCATTTTTGTACTTTTGCCTGATCTCACGTATGGTTGTCGTAGCCTAACTATATGTCATACACATCAGCAATCAAGGCAGGCTCTCACCCACATTCTTGTGGCAGTGCTGTGGTTATTACCCCTTGCCTGAAAAGCCCTTTACCATTGTCTTTGAAGTCCTACTTCTCTTTCAGTATTTCACTTCACAAAATAATTCTCAAAGGTAAATTTTTATCTCCCCCAAATTTCCATAATACTTTGTCAAATTTAGGAATTATCACAATGTTTTGCTCAAGATACTGTCATTCAGTTATACATCTGTGCTTCTCTCAGTAAGTTGTGAATCCCTTGAGAGCATGAGCCGTGTCTGCAACTATTCTGTATAGTTATTGTAAATGTTGTATCACTATCTGGAATTAGGCAATAATAATCTAATCAGATTAAGTATTCTGAAGATATTTTTAATAGTTTTGTAAACTGGATTTAACTAATTAAATAGACTTGATAAATAAGTTATAATTTTTGTAATGTTTATTTATTTTGAGCAAGAAAGAGAAGAGAGGGCAAGAATGAGGATGAGTCAGGAAAGGGCAGAGAGAGAGGGAGAGAAAATCCCAAGCAGGCTCCACATTGTCATTGCAAAACCCTGGAGAGGGGGGGTCGATCTCACACACTGTGAAATCATGACCTGACCCAAAATCAAGAGTCACATGCTTAACCTACTGAACCAACCAGGTGCCCCTGTAATTACAATTTATAGATGTAATACTGCTACATATCCTAACTATTCTGAACAAAAGTAACATGTGGTAAAATGTAAATCATATGATTTTGCATAGCAGACAAGTATGTTAGATTGAGACTTTGTCCATAATCGTTCATCTTTACCAATATCACACCTTTGTATTTGCTTTATCATGTGGAGAAAGCACTCCCCCTCATTTCTAGGTTGTGGATTTAACTATGTTTTTTGTCTTGGAAAAAAATGCATGTGCATGAAAATGACAATGAACCACGGACGAATCAAGACCATAAGGGGATTCTTATGATTCTGTGTGTGTGTGTGTGTGTGTGTGTGTGTGTGTGTGTGTGTGTGTCTCTGTGTGTGTGTATGTCTTTAACATTACCACAGGAACAGCTTCCCTTGGTTTTTGACTGTCCCTTCAACCCCAGCCCCAAAATGATATAAGTGATGAAGACCAAAACCATCTAGAATTGTATTCTGGAGAAGGGAAACACTGGCTTGAGAGCATTATGTCAGAGTTTACTACCAGTAGAAATTCTAATAGTAGATTTTATCACGTAAGAAATGAGAGTCCAAAAAATGGCATGATAAGAGTAAGTTCATTGTTAATGGCACTTTCCCTAATTTTATTATTTTTGCCACTTTTGTTTGATTAATTAAACTATAGGTTCAGATAAGTGCTAGCTAGGTCATGTTTTCACCAACGTTTTACAAAGAGCCTTAAAAATGATGAATTATCAGCTTTAATGACTCCATCTTTCACTTAACATCATCAACAACAATAATCCTAAAAAGCTCTAGATATTAAAGGGGAGACATATCAGTTTCCACACCGACTCACAGTTACAGGTTTATCACATAAGCAGCTGTATTCCATTCAAACAATGCCTCTGGCACTGGAAAACCAATTGCACTCTTTTTTTACACTTAATAAGTCCCATAAATCATAATGCTTAATTTTGTGGCATGCTATTCCATCTTATACATGACGAAAGAAATGTAGCTTTCCTTAGTGGGAGAAAAACATAGCAAAACTATTATTAGCGAATAAAAATTAGTAAATAAAAAAATAAAACGTCTGTACATTCACATTATTAGTTTATTTCATTGTTTTGGTCACTTGAGGTTAATGTTAAATCCTGGAATCCTTATTTTTCAGTACACTTCTTTATTAAAACTAGAATGTAACCATAATTCAAAAGTAGAACCACAGCAACACTTAAGACAGTTAACACCCAGTTCAAACCAAACAATTCTGCTCAAGTTGGTCTCTGTAGGCTCATTCCTGCATTTCCTGCATTTCAAAAAAAGACAACAAAGGGGCTTTGAAACTATCTGAGAGAGAACAGCAGCCACACTTTTAAAATCCTCTGTGAAAGAGGCTGAGTATGCAGTTTGCTGCTATTTGAGTTTCATATAGGTTTGAATCATAGAAAGTTATTGAGGAGTTTCAGAACTTGTTAGTGGAGATCTAGGAATATTTTTAGTTTTCGCACCTTTTAAATTGTTAACGTTCACTACTTTGAAACATGCCTATAAATATGCCCCCTCCCCAATTTTTAATTAAAAATTTGTATTGCCAAAAGACCAAAGTTATTTAGGATCATGGTGTCCCGGGGTTGGAAAATAATAAAATGTTATTTTTTAAGCTTTTCCTTCAGTCCTGTGTTTCAAGGGTCAGCGAACTCCACAGCCTGAAGACCAAGTCTAGGCTCTTCCTTTTCAGTGAACTTTTATGGGAACACAGCCACACCTGTTTGAGTATTATCTCTGTTGGCTTTTGCGCTACAGTGGTAGAGTGAGTAGTTGCAACAGATGCTGAATGTGCTACAAAGCCTAAAATATGTACTGTCTAACCCTTTACGGAATATGTTTACTGAATCTTGCTGTATTCAGTAATATTCAATGTGCATATTTACTGTAGTATAATCGCACACAGTGTGATGAATAAAATGAGAAAATTGGATAATTAGAGAATTTAAGTAGTTACTTAAAATGTATAGTCAAGTAGAGATAATTCTAGCACTCAGCTGATACCTCATAGTTGTGAATTCAGTGTTTTTCCTCTAAGAATTGGAGATGTGCCTTGTTAAGCTTTGTGAACTAGACATCATTTAACAAGGTATGTATAGAGGTATTTGGGTGGCTGAGTCTGTTAGGCGTCTGACTCTTGGTTTTGGCTCAGGTCATGATCTCACGGTTTGTGGGTTCAAGCCAAGGGAGACTCTGTACTAACATCATGGGTCCTGCTTGGCAATCTCTCTCCCTCTTGCCCTGCCCCTTCTCTGTCTTTCTCTCAAAATAAAGAAATAAACTAAAAAATAAAAAATATAGCACTTATAAAAAAAGTCATTAGGTCTTTTATAAAATTGAGATTTTCATTTGTGTCTACATTACTGTATGTATTTCATATAATAAAGTATGTTTTGATGATGGACATTTTGGCTACATGATAATCTTTATCATGAAAATTATTGTGATGTTCTTAGTTGAAAGTAGCATCTTGTCCAATACCCTGATGTCAAAGCTTCTGACTGCTGCATTTTGTACTTGAACATTTATTATCAGGAGCCAATCTATCATCATTCATGGATTCTGGATGCTCATTTGTGAAACTCTCTGAGTTATTATGACTCTAAATCTATTCCCTAAAGTACTGCTATTGATCTATCAAAAAATGCATATTTCTTTTGATTCAGAAATTTGCTTCCATGTATTTCCATCATAAGTTATTCCTGCACTTATCCACAAAAATATATTTTTTTGGTAGTAGGGGAAAATCTGCCAATTACCTAAATGCAAATAAAAGTATAATTAAATTGGTATATCCAGCTTTTATGAATAATGAAGTCGTTTTGTATTAAGTTGTATATATATCTGTTACATGTATTATGTAATCAGAAGAACAAGATGCATGCGTATGGGTGTTTCTTCTCCCTCTCTCTCCTGTCTTCAGTGTCATTGTCTATGTTTCTTCCTCTGTTTAGCTTGAATGCAGCTAAATAACTTACCTGAGCCAGGTGCCCCAAACAGAAACCCAGTCCCCTGTGTGCCTCCTTAGCTCTTAGCTATTATAGTCAGAAAGTTTGGTGAATAGGGGCGCCTGGGTGGCTTAGTCGGTTAAGCGTCCGACTTTCACTTAGGTCATGATTTCGCGGTTCGTGGGTTTGAGCCCCGCGTCGGGCTCTGTGCTGACTGCCAGCTCAGAGCCGGGGGCCTATTTCAGAGTCTGTGTCTCCCTCTCTCTCTGACCCTCCCCTGCTCATGCTGTCTCTCTCTCTCCTAGAAATAAATAAAAATTTAAAAAAAAATTAAAAAAAAAGAAAGTTTGGTGAATAATGTCTCCAAAAAGACTCTCAAGGTCAAACTCAACCTTTCGATTTCATTCAGCTGTGACAGCTCTAGGTCAAGCTCTTGTTTCTCTTTGCTGAATTTCTGAACACTTGTAATAAACACCTATCCTAGGAAGCAATATTTTCATCAAGTCTTACAGTGAATTTCCCACACTGCCTTCAAGCAGTTGTTCTAAAGAGACACGTGATTATGTCAGTCGGCTTGCTCAAAACTTCACATGACCCCATTGTTCCTTGATAAAGCCAGAGTTCCTATCATGGATTATCTTTTCTTTCATGACCTAGTAACTGCTGACTTCTTTAGTAGGTACCAGAAATCTCATATGCCTACAGGTATCGGGAAGACATGTAAATGAAGGAAATGAGCTAGTGTGGAACATTTCCTATTTCATTTGGACAGCTGCTCCTCAGCGTTACCAGTGTTGCCCTCTGAGGGCTTGTGTCCTGTTTCTGCCTTTAACGCTCACTGGTAACTTGTGTTACAAAATAGGCAAAACCAGCTCTAAAAGCACTTTACTTTCTTAGCTGTCTCTGGTCGTTGCTTCCAACATCTCCTGCCCAAGATCAAATTAAATGTCCCCTCATCTGTGTCCAGAACACTCCATATATATTCTTAAGATGTTCTTTATCACTGTGTTTTTTAAATATATTATTTGATATGTCTTTTTTTTTTTTTTCTAACTAAAATGTGATCTCCCTAAGAGTAGGAAGCATAACATTTATTTTGTATAGTTCTCCAAGCTGGTGCCTTGGATATATGATTTGGCATTTGAAACATTGAAAAGAATAAATATGAGCAAAATGTTTCCAGGACTGAAAAGAAAAGGGCATAGTTAATTAAGTCTTAACATTGAGGGGGATGGTAAGTGCCATGGTAGATGGATTTCAAATCTACCTAGGAGATGATTTTTCAAATGAATCTTGTAGAGCAGATAGGCATTAGGAGAAGATGACAGGGTGAAAGATGGGGGAAAGTGAGAGGAAGGGATTCTGTATTCAGGAAACAAGCATTTGCAGACTTGCACGAGTGTGGCCTGGGCTGGCAATGATGGCTATCCATAGTGGTCATTTGCATGAGTTTAAGAGAGTGGGAATTAGGGATGAGACAGCATCGTGAGTTCAAAGGGATGGACATACTTTAAGTGCCAACATAAGGTCTTGGGGTTTTATTTACAAGATGTAGGAAGTCAGGGATTTTTTTTAAAGTACAGTAGTGGCTTGATTTATCTTGAGTGTGTTATGTAGGAAAAAAATATAGTTCTTTCATCTATGCAGAGATTAGCTTCGAAGACAGAAATGCAGGCTGGAGAGAGGACACATGCAGGGGGTTGTTGAAAATATGAAAAGTACAAAGGATGAAGTGCTAAGTTTGAAGAGTTGAGAGATCAGAGAGCTACAGATGATAGGCACACAGAGCTTGCAGTGTATGAATTCTGCTGCCTTACCAAAGCAGACAAGACTTGGCCAGATGTTTTGTTCTGGCTAGAAAGCTGACTGCTAACCTATACTTCCTACTTATTTTCCAACACAGAGCCATGTCACTTCTGGGAGGAAACATGAAGGTATGAGCATCTTGAGGAAGTTGTCTGTGAGTTGTCTTGGAGCATCTTTTTTTTTTTTTTTTTTAAATTACCTATTCATTTTTGAGATAGAGAGGGGACAGAGAGAGAGAGGGAAGAGGATCCCCAAGCAGGCTCCAAGCAGTCAGCATGGAGCTGATGTGGGACTCCATCTTACAATCTTGAGATCATGACCTGAGCTGAAATCAAGAGCTGGATGCTTAACTGACCACACCATCCAGGCTTCCTATAGTATCTCTATTTATTTTTTATTTAATTTTTTAAATGCTTTTTTTTTTTTATTTATTTCTAAGAGAGAGAGAGAGAGAGCAAACAAGTTAGCAGGGGAGGATCAGAGAGAGAGGAAGACACAGAATTCAAAGCAGGCTCTAGGTTCTGAGCTAGCTGTCAGCACAGAGCCCGACGCAGGGCTCAAACCTACGAACCTTGAAATCATGACCTGAGCCAAAGTCGGATGCCCAACTGACTGAGCCACCCAGGGGCCCCTGGTATCTCTTTTTAATACCAAGCACTGTAGGCACCAGTAGAAGTTCAGTGCATTAATAAATAAAAGAAGGACTGATGAAATAATTGTGGTAAATAGGAGACACCAGATTGTTAATATAACTGGAAATATTACTTTTAAATCTTTCTAGCTTTGACTGCCTTTCTGCTGTTTTGCCTCAATAATTGAGATAATGTTTTCTTTAATGATTAAGTGTACAAATGGATTGTTAATTTTTATTTAATAAAACACATATTGTGTTTTAAGTGCCACATCATCAAAAACCTGATACAGATTGTGCTTTGAAAATTTAATTAAATTTTCTCTTAAAATCTGTCTAAAAATTACTCTATGTAATGTAGCTATATTATAAGAGAGCTCACACTGAAATAGTGTTAACGATTTTCAGTCAATTGAAGTAAAATTGACAACGAAATGAAAATTTAAGGAATTAATTCATATCTTTATTATTGAATTATAGAAAAATTTACATTTTGCAATCAATTAACATATATATCATCTTCTACATATTTCCCCTTATATTCCTTAATGCTTTAATATATAAAATTAGGAAAGGATATTCAGTTAATTGTTTTTTCTTATCTATAAACAGTGAATCTTGTGAACTGTATCTCTTTAAAGAGGACGGGTCGTGTCATTTGTGACTAAGCAAGCCCTTAGCATGTGTTAGCACAGTTCTATGCGGCTGTTTTATGGTAAGAGAAATGAAATGAACACCATTTCTAATACATCACTGTTTCATACATCTCTCAGTACCACCCAGCTAAACACCACCAAGGTCACTTTAATGGTATCTATGTTTTCCTAATAATTAAAAAAATATTATACAATATTTATAACTAAAGTATGGACAATGAAATGTAAAGTAACTCTCAGTTTTGAGGGGAGACAAAATTGTTAGTGTTTTTGAAAATGTGGGAGTATATAACAAAAGATTTACCCATTCTTCTGGAGAAGGTATGGAGACGAATAGGCAAAGAATAGAGGATTTTTTAATAATATTTTTAAATGTTTTATTTATTTCTGAGTGAGAGACAGTGTGAGCAGGGGAGGGTCAGAGAGAGAGGGGGAGATACAGAATTTGAAGTGGGCTCCAGGCTCTGAGCTGTCAGCACAGAGTCCAATCTGGGCTCAAACTCACAAACTGTGAGATCATGACCTGAGCTGAAGTTGGACGCCCAACCGACTGAGCCACCCAGGCACCCCAAGCATAGAGGATTTTTAGAACAGTGAAAATACTGTAGGATAATGTAAAATAGATATCTGTAATTATATATGTGCCCAAACCCATACAATGCACAATGCTAAGAGTGAATTCTAATGTGGACTTCAGGTGATTATGATATATATAACAATGTAGGTTTATCCTTAGTAAAAAACTAGCCCATTCTAGTGAGTGATGTTGATAATAGAAGAGGCCGTGTATCTCGGGGAGAAGAGGCTGTATGAGAAAGTTCTGTACCTCCTTTTAAGATGGCTCTAAAAAGTGCAGTCTTTAAAAAAATTATTGCTGGAATTATTTTTCATAAGGCCAGAGCCTAGAACATGTGTTTGTCTTCCCATTTACCCAGAGAAACATTGACCTGATTGTAACTTAGAGCTATGGAATAATACTGAAAAGACTAAAAAAAAGAAAACAAGAAAAAAATGTCCTCTGTAGAGGAGAGACTGAGTTATTGTAGGAGAGGGAACACATGATATCATTTTAACATTTAAACCAAAATAGATGGAAACTTCAGGTCAAAAATGATGCTGAAGAAGATTCATAGAAGATGGGGCCCGTGTTTTCCAAAGTTTCCATCCTTTCTAAGATAAGGGGACTTTGGTGGTGTCAGAACATGATACAGATGAGCAGGATCCAGTTGCTTCTGACCCTCAGCACTGCTGAAGTCCTGATCTGAATACCCACCTCTGTCTGGAGAATTGCAGTAATAAGGTCCCCTGCTTCACTTGCTGAGTCCCTAAAGTCAGCTCTCAACAGAGTGTCAGTGCAAGACTTTTCAAGTCAGATCATGTTGTTTCTCTATCCAAACCTCACCAGTTACTGCTTCGCTTGAACTAGAGGCCACATTCTTTGAGCAACCTGAGAGGCCCTAACCGATTGGCACAGCCCATCATCTCTCTGACCTCCTCACCTACAACTCTCCTCCTTGCCTCAGGCCCTCTGGCCGCTGGCCTTGTTATATTCATGTGAGCTAAGGATCCTCTGACACACACTTGTGTGGGTCCATACTGTTCTTCTCATAGGTGTTCACATAATTAATACTTGCTGCTTCCACGTCTGCACAAATGTTACCTTCTCAGTGAGAAGTATCCGAACTACTGGATTTAATAGAGAACTTCATCCTTTGTTTACCTCCACAAATGCCATGATGCTGCTTAACTTCTTTCCTAGGTAGTTATTTTAACTGTTAACATACTATTGGGAAAATAAGTAAAGTTATGCAGCATAAGATGGCCATTAGGACTAACAAAAGTTCTAGTCTCTAGCTTAGAGACTCTTCCTCCTTGCCATAATTGCTGTGCAAGCCAAATTACTACTAATGCAGAATGTGGAAGTAACACAATAAATTGTCCCTCATGCTTGCACTCCGAGCTCAGATCTCTGGAGAAGGATCTCCTCTGAGCCCACTGGTGTAAAATAAAACTCCAATCCACCACGATCTCTGAGTACCACTTGGTTTTTCCACCAGTGATCCAGCCTGGTTCTGTAACAATACTAACTAATGCATTTGTTATATTTTTATGTTTTTATCTTTCTTGATAGACTGCCACCTCTATAATGATAAGTATATTAATCTGCTATATTCAGTAGCAAGAATCCCACAACCTAGGACATTCTTTACACATCAAAGTTGTTTTATAAATGTCAGATCAACCAGTGGTTAAAGAATAACTTGAGCCTTTAGATTAAAAAAAAAAAAAGCTCATTTCCTGTTTCTTTGCAGTTTTCCCCAGCTTTGGGTGGTGGCCACTGCTAGACTCCAGCTTCTCATTGGTTGGAGGGTCAGGTGGTGTGCCCAGAGCCCTCAATTTCTTGCCTTAGCACCCATATGCCACCCCCAAAATGCCAGCCATCATGTGTGTGGTGGTGGGAGATGGAGATGGAGGTAGAACTTGCCTACTGATCAGTTACACAACCAGTGCATTTCCTGGAGAATAAATATATCCCTACTGCCTTTGTAAACTAGTCTGTCAATGTTATGGTAGATGGAAAACCGCTGAATCTTGGCTTAGGGGATGCAGCTGGACATTAAGATGATGAGAGCTTGCATCCCTTATCCTATACTCAAACAGATGTATTTCTCTTGTGAGTTCTGCATCATTTGAAAATGTTCCAGCAAGGTGGTACCCTAAAGTGAAACACCACTGTCCCGACACCCCAGGGCAGGTAGGGACTAAACTAGATCACACAGATGACAGAGGCATGATTGAGAAACTGAAAGAGAAGAAGCTGACTCCCATCATCTACCTTCAGGTTTTGGCCATGGCTAAGGAGATCGTGCTGTTAAAGACCTGGAGTGCTCCAGTCTCACCCAGCAAGGCCTCACGACAGTGTTCGGTGAAGCTCTTCAGCAGTTCTTTGCCCTCCCCCCTCCCAGTTAAGAAGAGAAGGAGAAAATGCCTGCTGTTGTAGATGTCTGGGTCCCTCTCCTGCCCTGTCCCCCTTGGCAGCTTTAAATATTTTGCTCAAAAATGATGAAGCCTTCCACTCAATGCCAAGTTTTTGTTACAGATTAGTTTTTCCCTAAAACCATTTTGAACCAATCCATAATTTTTAGCTTTTATTTGTTTAAAGTATAAGTCTTTCAAACTTTCACATTATATTAAATTTAGCCCTAAAATGGTAAGTTTTTTTAAAGCCTTATTTTTCAAAAGCCCCTATTGCTCAGGTTAAGAGTTGCCAAAATACCTTGTGAACCAGGTCACATTGTTGTACTGAGAACACCCAGTACTAAACTGTTAAAGACCTTTGCATTTAAGAAAAGATGGCAATGTGTCAAGTTTGGAAATGCAGACACTTTCTAACTAGATTTTGCTAAAAAAGCACAGCTTCCTTCAAGAAATGTTGCCATCTAACTACCCCTAATTAATCAAGCAGTGTTCATTCCTTAAGACTGTACTGTAAGTCATAATGGAAAGAGTGTAAGGACTCAACTATTTGGGTCAATCTTTTGATTGAGTGACATCAAAACAAAACAAAACTGTGTTTTCACTTTTGCTGAAATTTTGGACAACCCTCTTACTCCTCTGTGTCTCTGATGAAGTAGCTGCTCTAGCCCTGGGTGGACCCAGGGGCAGGGAGGTGGTGTATGTGCAGTCCATGTCCTGTTGTGATGGAAGAATGAAGACAGTATTGTGACCAAATATGGAGGTTAATTTATATTGTGTTGTAAATATCATAATTAAACTAAGTAAAAGTGTCATGGGTAAAATTTTAAAAGGTTAATTTCTGTCAAGTGCAGTAAATGATGAAGAAAGGTTGGTCTTATCACTGCATGCTTCAAGTTTTTCCTTTTTCTTAGACCTGCCATCCCTCCTGAAATTGGGCATTTAATTCATCTTTAAACTGTTTTTTCACATAGTTGCTAACTTAGCGTTTTTCTTATAGAAACCCTTATTAATGAGCAATATGCCTCCTTGTATTATGAAATAGTTCTGATGATGCATTAAACATTTTTTTGTAGATTAGTAAAGTGCATTCCTGTTTCCTTGTTACTTTTTTCAAAGCTAATCGCTTTTCTTAGTTTTCTGGTAACTAGGTGTAAAAATCATGTATTGCAGCTTTACAGTGCTTGAAATCTTTTAGGTATTCCTAAACTATGAACTTTCTTAGCATCACTCTCATGCCAGATCGCCAACACTGTACTTGACTAGTGCTGACCCTCCTCTTTGCCTCAACCCCCGGACACATACTTCTTACTGCTCGGCCTATCCCTATTCCTTTGGGTCTGTGAGGTTCTATAAGTCTGTGCTTCTGCTAATGAAGTTCTGAACAGCTTAACTGCTGTCAAGAATGCAAGGTTGGGCCTTTCAATCACTAGCACTAAATTTTTTCAATTGACAGTTGCCGAATTGTGGAGTGTTTTTACTCTGGTCTTTTGCTAATGCAGTTAGCAGTGTGTTTTGCACGTATGACTTAATGAATCCTTGAATCATAAAAAATAGTGCCAAGGAGAATGAATTACAGAAATAGAAGAGAGAGCTATAGATTGTAGTGAAATTACATAATATCAAAGGGTAAACAAAAATGTCTGGAAAAACTTCCAGATAGAGAATCAGAATAGAATCGTTTTGGCTCCAGATTTGTCTTCAACAGTCTGAGTCTTGAGGAGCCGTTTGATCTATATTTCAAGGTTCTGAGTCCCAAATACATTTGAATCTAGACTTACATACTTTGCCAGATACTAATCAAAATTGAATGCAGAATAAATATATTTTTTTAAAATTTGTAGACTGCGGTAAGTTTTACTCTCACCAGCTGTTTCTGAAATTAATATTAGTGAAATGTATACAATACCAAAATGATATTAAAATAAAGGAATAATCAATAACTGTGATTCAGAAAATAGCAAGTCACAACTAAAAGACAATGGAAACCAAAGCACAGCAGAAAGGGAAGCAATGGATCTTTGCTGTAATTGTCTCAAATTAGCATATGCAGGATAACTCCAACAGGTTTTATGATAAAAGGAATGAAAAACCTTAATACTATAATTAAAAATATATTTTTAAATTTTGTCCAATACAAAGGCATTAAAAAATTTCTAAGAGATATAACCAAACCATAGAAAAAATTGAAAATATGGAGCAAAGTCATGACACAATTTGGAGTTTTCCCAGGTGTCTTTAAAAAGCATACTCATTTGCTCTTCATGCCTGTACTGGTCTCTTTCAGATTTCATAGATACAGTTATATGAAATTATATACTGTTTTATTGATATAATCACATTTCCCTATTCAGTAGAAAGGTGTATTTCAATTCTTATATGATTGGGGATGCTATTTAGATCATAATTTATATCATCAGCATTTATACTTCCACACTAAACATACTTACAGAGGAGATAGTTAATTTTCTAAAATAAGACATCATGAAATGGATATATCTGTCTTACATCTGGGTAGTAAAGTGGGAGATATCGTCTTCTGTAGAGATGATGATTATTTCCTTCTTTTAGAGTAGTGTGGAGTCAACATATCTGTTTAAAGATAATGATTCAAGATGGAGGTGTTTAAATATATACTTAAGGGGAACTCTTAGAACAAAAAAATAAAATAACACAAAATGAGAAATGAATAAGCAGGTTCATCTGGAGATATAAACTCACTGAACAGCTCACTTGTAATACAGAGTTAATAGAATGCATCTATGTTTTATAACTTGAGGACAAGACTCACAAATATTCAATGTAAAGTTATGGTGATAATTACCAGAAAAGCTGAAAAGAGAAATGGTTAATGGTTAACATAAAATACATGTTGAGCCTCTGAAAAATACATTAATGTTAATTGTGTTCATTTCTAGTTGTGCCATTTCAGATGATTTCATTGATTTTTTTTTTTTAAATATTGTGTATTTCTGTATTTTTGAAATTCATAGCCAGGAAAAAAGTGATAAAATTCTTAAGCTTAAATGTTTTCAGTCTTATAAAAAAACTATAATTTCAGTTCTAAAAATTAATGTTTTCTAACAAAGTTCCACTCCTTATTTTATATTCTGTTCTCAGTTGTCTGGCTTTATGTGTGGCAGTATTAAAAGGAATACAAAAATCATATTCTGGGAGAAACATGCTTATCAACAATAATTATAAATCAGCATCTCAAATGGGAAAATGATGGTATGGACATGTTTTATAGATACCAAAGAAAGAGAAAAATCCAATTCTGAAAAGCAATTATAGTGACCAAGGATAAATCAGGAATAGCTTCACAAAGAATGTAAGAATTTACTTTTGTTTGAAAAAAAGGAAGGAAGGCATCTCTTTATCTGGGGAAGGGAAGAGGAATCTTCAAAAACCATGCTGCATAAGTAAATTTAAAAGCACAATTCACAGCTTGGGGGTATGGATAGCTGTTAATTAGCTATAAAAGGTTACTAAGGTGATTTCCCCTTATATTGAAAATAGAGTATTATTCACTTTAATTCAGATTTAAATGATTGCTGGAAAGAAATCTAAGCAATATGCCTTAGCCAAAAAATCACATGAACTACACAGTGAATTGTTACTAAATACCTAAATGAGTATATTATAGGCTAAAATTGTATATATGTTAGCCAAATAAAAATAATCTGTCCTTACCCACTGTTAATGTAAAGGAAGTAGACTCTTATACACTCTGGTGGAAGTGTAAAACTATGTTAAACCACACAACCACTTTAGAAAACAGACTTTACAAATATTAGATCACATTCTTAAATATTTGTTTCATGAAAATCCATTCAACTCCCTCTTCCCTTGTTATACCCAGATCACAGTATCCTCACCGACCAGAGACCACCAGGGAGACCGAGTCACGCATGCAAAGGCAAAGGGCTTTATTACGGGTTTAAGCTCGGACTCACAGACTTCACCAGCGCATGGGTCCGTGCTGAGAGCCCCGGACAAGGGCAGAGTAGGGCTTTTATGGGGTTTGAGACGGGGGAGTTACAGAAGTTGTGACATGGGAACAGTGATCCCATCATAATTATTTAACATCATTGACAGTGGATTTGACCATACACATTGTTTAGAGTATTCGTTAATTTTGGCGGGATCCAATTACAACATTTAGAGCACCTTTAAATTCAACCAATCACAGAGCGAGCCTAGGGTCTTGTTTGGCGACTAACGGGTTAACTTTAACATTAGGTAACAGGGTCCTATCTATAGTTTCTTTTTTTTTTTTTTTTTTTTATTTTCGAGAGAGAGACAGAGAGAGAGAGAGACAGAAACAGAGAGAGAGACAGAGAAAGAGACAGCATGAGCAGGGGAGGATCAGAGAGAGAGGGAGGCACAGAGTCTGAAACAGGCTCCAGGCTCTGAGCTAGCTGTCAGCACAGAGCCCGACGCGGGGCTGGAACCCACTAACCGTGAGATCATGACCTGAGCTGAAGTCGGATGCTCAACCGACTGAGCCATCCAGGCGCCCCCTATCTATAGTTTCTATCTCTAGGCCTCTCCCTTAACAGTGTGGAGGGTGGTCACTGGCCTTTCTTGATTGGGTGTTGCAAGGGTGGTTACTCCTGCCTTGTGCAGGAGTAACCTGATAGTTTCCGGGAAGCCGAAACTCAGGCCTTCTAGTTTAGAGGGGAAACTTAAAGCCTGTCATGGAGTCAGTTTGGTTTAGACGTTTAGACTTGTGGCCTTACACCCTAATAATCATGAATGGAGAATTGATGTACTTTTGTGCTGTTTATAGTGTTGTATATTTCAATCATATGCAAACCATTTATGCTTCTGCATGTTAACATTTATACATAAATGGTTATCAATTCCATAGTTTATGTAAGAGATCTCCTATGTATGGCAATATTTACTTTAACAGCCTCAAGAATCTAAAACTATTATTTGAGTAATTCACTTTATTAGGAATCAAAACAGGGGCACCTGGGTGGCTCTGTTGGTTAAGGGTCTGACTTAGGCTCAAGTCATGATCTCATGGTTGCGTTCCAGCTCCACTTTGTGCTGTCAGCGCAGAGCCCACTTGGGATCCTCTGCCCTCCTCGTTCTACACCTTCCTGCTGGTGCTCAGTCCTTCTCAAAAATAAATGTTTTTTCAAAAAAGAATCAAAACAATTAAAATATTCTAGCATCTAGCCAGATGCAAATAATGAGTAGCCTCAGATTTCAAAAATAATAGTTATTGAGTGATCCTAAGACCACCTAACCTTGAGCTAGTGAGTTGAAGGTACTTTGCCAAGTGACTCTTTTAGTGTTAGACCTCCCTTTCCATAGGAGAATCACGGAGAACAAAGCCCACAAAACAAAAGGAGTTGGTTTTTTAGGTTTATTTTAGTCCGACCGGATGGCCCCTCCTGAGCACCCAAAAAGTCCTTGCAGGAGAGCCCACTGAGCCATAGCTCAGGGTTTATATAGGGAGAGGGGCAAAGCCCATGAACAGAAGTGAGAATTTTGCGTTAGAGGTGGGGGGTTGCTTGACAGTTGCTTGAAGAACATGTTTGACCATTCTAAACACAACGTTAATTAAAGATTTACATCTTGGGCTTGCTGGAGCCAGGAGGAGCTAGGTTGCTCAACCCCTGACCTTTTACCAGAATGGAGTTTGAGATCAAACAATGTTGGTATTTCCTCATTTGCAAGCCCCTCACCTTTTGGCCCACAGGAGTTTTTACATCAGTTTCAAAAGAATGGAAGGATTCTGCCCTCAATGTAAAAGACAACTCCATTCTAGAGAAACAAAAGTTAGCATCCAGCCCAGATGCACCAACATTTGTTTGCCTCTTCTCTGGGGAAGAACACATGTGGAAGAAAAAGTTGTAATTAATAGAAAGAAAATAGTACAAGATAAACAGCAGCACCAAGAGAAATCCTTTTTTGCTGAGAGTTGCAATTGTTTTACTGATTGGTCTGATTTATCGATTTAAATGATTTTCCACTGTTTAACAATATATGAATGCACCACATTTTCTTCCAGAAAGATGACACATATTAAACTGTAAAATCTGTATTTAACCCAAACCCTGAGTAGCAGTTATACAGCATTTGTAATATTTGTAAAGTAACTTGAATATTAGGCACAAGCAAGATAAATTGTGTTCTGAATAACAGACTTCTTATTCATTAATAAGTAAACATATTAGTAGTGAAAATAATATACCAGAGATTATATTCATTTTGTGTAATGTTGGATCTATGTTAGTGTTAGTAGTTTCAGTTTCAAACTGATGTTTTCAGTACATATAGTTGTGTCTGAACAATAAACGTGACTGACTGTATGAAAGGAAAGGTAAGGAAGAAAAGTTTTGCTTCCATAGGCTAATGACCATGGATTCATTCTTGAATTTACCATTAATCCACAGGGTAATGTTTATCTCTTTACCTTTCTTGCAGATTTCTAATAATCTCATATCGCTTGTCTTTCAGATCACTATTATGAATTAGTTTTTAAATATATACTGAAATTCAACATAATATTTAATATATACTTAACAAAATGTACTTTTAATAAAAACATTTATTGTTAATTATTAAGGTGCATAATCAGCCTAAACTTATCTTAATGCTCAAGACCTATGCATTTGCTAGCTTAAATATTATCCTGCAATGTGAAATGCAGGATGGATAAGAGTCATTCTTATCAGTTTTAAAATCACTGTTGTGTGAATGTATATAACATGGCCCATTTTTGTTTTCAGTATTAAGACAATGTACTGCCCATGCACACTGTATAAAACCAGTTTAAGAATCTGAATTTATTCTATTGGCCTAAAATCACTACACATTTAGTTTACTACTTTTCAGCAGCAGGGAGAAGATTAATATAAAGCAAGCTATGCAAATTTTTATTTTTCTGTGACTTCCTGGGCCATTACTGTGATCTATGTGTAGATAGAATAATGGGCCAAGTCTCTCTGATCAATGGCAAAGACCTTAGCATGTTACATAATAAAAAGCAGTTCATAGCTTTCTTACAGCATATTTATTTTAAATTAATATTCATTAGCTTCTGCATGCTTGACACCAAGAAAAAGTTAATGCAAAAGTCAGATGCAAATAAATTCTATATTGTCCTTATTAGCATACTTACATTCAAATGCCAAAAAAAAAAAAAGAAAACAAAGGTTATGAGAAATATGCCGGGTTCTAATCATTCTCAGTGGGATATGCAGATTAAAAGCCTGGATTTTATCCTGAGAAATAAGTTAGTTAATTTTTGCAAATAAGATATGTTTCCTAACCATAAGTAGGAAATAAAATGTCCTCAGAAAGAAAATGTAAATGCATAATTATTCATATTTTGTGCAGCATACCTCACTAACTTACATCTCCTAAAAGGACTGCTAGTAATGGTAATGAAAAAGTAGTCATATGAATGTAAGTATATTAGTGTTGAATATACCCAAATATTCATATTTTATTTAGGATATCTGAAAAAATGAAATAAAACTTAATTAACATATTAAATATTGTATATGTACAACATATACATATTACATATTGCGTATATACATATGTATATTTTATATATAACATATATAGATTTTCTAACCAAATTATTCCCATACTTACATTAAAATCTTCTACATGAACACAGCTATAAATTATGAGAAATTTTAAATGAACAAAGGAATAATTGATAAGATTTCAGCTTTTCCACAAAATGTCAAACCAGAAAGATATTAAGCCATTGAAATATAATATAATATTCTAAAATCTCTGTGTATCTCATTTGAGAAAGAGGGGGATTTTAGAAAGTAAAATATATGATTGTTGATAATTGTTGAGTTTTAAAGCCTTGAGTATAATTGGTGGTCTCTAAATAATGTTTCTGATCCTCATCTTCCTCAAATATGGGAATAATGATACTAGCTTTTTGTTAAGATTGTGACAATTAAAGAATAATATGTAGTAAAATGTTTGGCATATTGCCTGCCATATATGCACTAGACATCACACAACAAATATCATTACCATTGCTAATATAATTATAAGTAGTTGTAACAGTATTATATTCCTAATTATAGTTTCTTAGACTTAGAATATTGTAATAAAGAATCTGACTCCCTTGGTAATGTTTAACCACAGACTTTTAAAAACTCTCACCTTCTCTTTTCCTTTGGTACCACCTTTAGATAGGCTGATAAGAGAGTACTTGCATGTGTGTGTCTTCTAATTGGGCACTGATTGGAAATTTAAACCTCCCATGCACTGGAACTTGTCCCCAGTCCAACCCTCTTCTCACTGTGAAGGCCCATCTCATTCCCTCTAGTTTGTCCAAGTGAGACTGAACCTGCTTATACCTCTGCTTTCTCCACACATCCCTCTTGTGAATAATTAACTTCCTTCAAGTTTTTGTTGGTGTGAAGAATCCCATCAATTTTGATAGTGAACCCAATTTCAGGTGTCAGTCCATTCTACTTCCATGCAGTGACCAAAAAACACCCAATAAAACAAACGATTGGCATACTCAGAAATATTGAACTGGCATGCTCTAAGCTATGGCCACCAGTCCTCTGAGATCTTTTTTCTTGGGCTTCTGGTTTGCTCTGCACATATGTGTGGGATGACTCTGCTGCTTGCTAACAAGCTTGTATTTTGAGTTGTGCTGCCCTGTGCTGCATTTGTTGAGCCCTGGTGAGCTTCTTTTAAAATGTTTTGACTTCTATTGATCGTTTTGATATTGGGGTTTAAGGACATCGGCATAGGATTAGGGCTCTCCTTAAAGCATCCCTGGGTCATGCATCTCAGGCCAGACCTATCTGTGTGACTCTGAATGCACTGTATGTCAATGGCTGATGCTGGGCTTAAGGAAAAGACACATACTCTGTAACTGACAGGCTGTTTGTTTTAGCCAAGTACTGGTCTCCTATCTATAGAGTACTCAGGGAAAAGACTGTTACATCCTGTGTGATATGTGAGCCCCCAGAAGGTTCATTATGGCAAAGTGAGTAGAAAGACTCAAAGAAAAAGAAAAGGAAAGTGAGGTAGAGACAGTGAGCTCTTTCCAGGCACTAGGACACTGCATTAATGGCATGCTTCTGCAGATTCACTAGGTACTCTCACAGAGAACAGATAGACATTCATCACTGCATTCACAGGAGTAGGGTGAGCTATTGCCCTCCATAAGATTCAGGGGCTTGCCATCTCATTAAGATTCTTAAGCATCATATTATTCAATGAGAGCTATTCTATTCCTAATGTAGTTAAAAGACAGCTCCTAACAGTATTAACTCTAACCACTGTCCAGTAGGCCCAGCACCAGTTAAGTCTCTTTCCCATTTACGTATACTACCAAAATCTGTTTATTAGGTCACCCGCACATCATCCCACTTTATACGGTGCCGTTTATGACAGAGGACCAAAGAGTCAGTACAGATGACCATACTGCAGACACATCCTTTAGTATCTCCCAGAAATTCCTTTATTGAGGAAAGTCGCGTGACTACCTGTTCTACTTGGAGTCTCTGAACAGCTCTTAAGGGCAGCAAGTTACTTTGCGTGAAAAAAGTTTAATTGATTTAGTCCTGTATTACGTGATATTTGCATACAATTTGCATACAAGACCCTCTTAGCAACTAAGGCTTTCATACAACTCAAACCTGTGACACTCTTGAGTTCACCTCGCTGTGCTTGTGGTAACAGCACTCCCACAAGGTCAGCACAGCCACTGAGGCCTCCTTGCTGAACTGGAGATTGCAGCGATGTGGTAGAGTCAAATCTGGGTTCTTTGGCATACTCTACCTACCCAAGGAGATGGTCTCTCCGGCCCTCAGACCTTTGCCAGGTACAACTGTGCTGGAGGAAATCACCTGTCTCCGAGACACCTTGGCTACCTGAGAAGCCTATCAGGATCAACTGAGTGAATAGTCATTGGGATTCTAATACTTTAAGAGCAGAAGTAGCACAATCACACATTATAGAGCTCACTAGAGAACTGCTGCTTGTCATCCCTAAACTAGAACATCCTGGTAAATTATAAAACCCCTTACCAAGCACAATAGGCCAAACTCCAGGCAGTCACAATGGCATTGGAGGATGGCCTGGCCAACAATTGACCCACATCATACATCTTCACAGACTCCTGAGCCATTGTCAATAGTCTAGTCATTTTCTCTGGCATTCACCAAAACAAAACAAAAAACAAACACCAGCTTACTCAAGGCTGCCCTTTGTTGTGGTAATGAACTTTGGGAATCCCTTACTCTTAGGTAACAATGTTTGCAATTCAGATCTCACCTGTCTCTGACCACATCAGGCTCAAGTTAATGCTAAAGCAGATATAGCAAAATACAAATTCTTGGTTCAAGATTTTATCCTCCAAAGTTAATGGTTTTATTGTCCCTCTGGACTAATTTATTAATTTTCGACAGATGTCTTCTCATTTTTATTTGTACTGTGTGCATTTGGGGCTAACTGGCTCTTCTTGAGCTCCTGCCCTTAAAGAAATCACATCAGTCTTGTTTCCAAGTGTACTACCTTCTTGCCAGTTACCCCATCTGCTTACCACATTGTGGGACACTCTGCTGCCTTCAGAATCCACATATTATTCAAAATTTTTAAATTAATGCCCCTCAAGAATAGTCCAAAAGTAAATCCACCTATATGATTCAAATCACTTCTACTCTCAAAATTCTAAATGAAGGGCAGCCCTCTCTGGCAACTGTGGTTACTGCTAAAGTTCTAGCATAAGACTGTCCACCAGCCAGCAAAATCTTAAAAATACTAAAATAAAGTTTTCTAGTGATTGGGTACATGGAGTTTTGGTGCCCTGAACTTTTCACATATGGATAAACAATACAGGCAAGTCTGGTGAGATTTTCTAACACATGAGACAACAAGTTAAAGTCAACAGTATCACTAGAGTATTTAAGCAAATGCCTTGAACGTCACAGGTATCTTCTCCTGGCTCTCTTCAGCTATCTAGGGGAATTGAATACTTATGTTCTTCCAAGTCTTCTCATTTTCATTATAGATGGTTGCACAGGCATATGACTCTAACATTTATACTTAAATGCAGCCTCAATTAAATGAGACATAGTACGTGTCAGTCATCAATCAAACAACAGGGAGTGAATTATAATAAATGTAATAAAATAAATGACTCTTATTGATATCTAACTACTAACTTCTTCTATGCCTCCTTCTCCTTTCCTCCTTTGATAATAAATTTCAAATTTTTTTCAAATTAGCTTGAATATAGAATGTCATCAACTTTTATATCCAAACGAAACTTCAGGTGATGTCTGTCCCAATTCTGCTAACCAATTACAAAACATAGATCACTGAAGCTAAGAACAACATTATCATCCTATGGAAACACCACTATTGATTAATTCCCCAAACATGTTTTATAGAGCATAGATTTTTTAAAAAAGGATAAATAAGTTGTCAAATCAAATACTTTTAGGAAATACATAAGTAAACATAATTAAACATATTTCATAAATTTAGATCATCCCAGAGCCTTAATATTCTAATGTTATTTATAAATCCCTAAGACAGTGTATGTAGAGGAAGATTTCAAAAATATATTTGCTCATAAAATTAGGACTGATATTTAATTAAAACCTTCTACTATTACCATAAGGTGGTTATGGCCATATCTACTTTGAAGACTAGTGTCCGTGCTGTACCAAATGTGTGTGTGTGTGTGTGTGTGTGTGTATGTGTTCATATATGTGTATCCAGTTTATTGTCCACAACATAGTTATACATATATAATATGTAATATAACCATGTGTATGTGCCTGTACAACACACAGTATGTGTAACATATATACGTATGTGACATACTTAATATATGGCTGACTATGTATATTACTCTGTCATTGGACTGTATTCAGTGTAGCATGGGTTAAACGAAATCTTCACCAAACATTTTAAGAAATACTGTTTTGACAGTTATCAATCCTATGTATTATTATTTTTCTCAAATACAAAAGTCTCTAGCTTTCAGAAGAGTATATATTTTTTTATTTAAAAAATTTCTTTATGTTTTATTTATTTCTGAGAGAGAGAGAAAGAGAGAGAGAAAGAGACAGTATGAGCAGGGGAGGGTCAGAGAGCAGGAGGTACAGAATCTGAAACAGCCTCCAGGCTCTGAGCTAGATGTCAGCACAGAGCCTGATGCAGGGCTTGAACCCATGAACTGTGAGATCATGACCTGACCTGAAGTCAGATGCTCAACCGACTGAGCCACCCTCGTGCCCCCAGAGGAGTATATTTATATGTAACTGAAATTGTCCTTTCAACAACATCTAGCCACTTTCACTTTTTATTTAGTGTTGCATAATAAATGTCTTTTTATAAGTGGCTATTTAATGTGTCTGTAGGTATTACTTTACATCAGTCTAAGGGATGCATAATGCTAGTAATCACGGTATTCAAGATGACCAGTCTCTTTTTAATGAATTAAAACACTTCACTACATTAGAGATCTTGAGAGATTTCAAATCATGCAACTTTCTTCAGAAACTCCTAAATTCCTTTTTCCTTCACCGCCACCCATAGTGCTTTGTCCAAATACACATTAAAAGGCACAAACATTTCAGATTGCTACACAGTGTTTGCTGCACATTCTGTTTATATCACAGTTCCATTTTTTTAATCTTAGTTTTCCTAGTGAATAATAGGGTCCCAGTGGAGATAGGTGTCTATAATGCATGTTACTTAGTAAATCGAAACTCTGCAAGTATAGTGCACCAAATGGGCATATTTTCAATCAATAGAAAACTTCATTATAATATTTTTCTTTCCATGATTTAAGGTTATATTCCTATTTAATTTTAAGAGTCACTGGATGTATATATGTACTGTACATTGTCTGGCACTGATGAGATATTAGAAAATTCTCACATCTTACCCTTGTTGTTTCCTACACTTCATATTTGTTGTGAAATTTTAGAGGTACAAAAGAGGCTAGGGAAAATATATCGCCCTACATAAGCATCATTTTAAATTAGCAATATCAAAAGATTGTCCAGAATAAACTAGTTTTCTGTTAATTTTATGGGAAAAATTAGTTCCATTTTAGAATTTATAAAATGAAATTTCCATTTCTAATTTTGCTTTTCTTATTTTTACCTTTTTGTCAAACATGGACTTTTCAGTTGTCATTATATTTTACCCTTTTAAAAATTTTATTGAAGTATAACAAATACATTGTTGTATTGCTTTCAGTTGTACAACATAGGTATTTGACAACTCTACACATTACTCAGTGCTTACCATTAATAAGCATAGTCACCATCTGTCACTGTGCAACATTATTACAGTATGATTGACCATATTCCCTACACTATAATTTTTGTCTCTGTAACTTGTTTTATAACTGGACATTTGTACCTTTTAATCCTCTTCACCTATTTCACCCATCTCTCTACCTCCCTCCCCTCTGGCAACCGCCAGTCTGTTCTGTCTTTTTAAGAATCTGTTTGTTTGTTCGTTTATTTTGTTTCTTAGATTCCAATTATAATTGAAATAATATGGTACTTGTCTTTCATTGTCTGACTTACTTCACTTAGCATAATATTCTCTAGGTCTGTCTCTGTTAAAAATAGCAAAATTTCATTATGTTTATGACTGAGGAATGTTCTGTTGTATATACATAATATATATCACACCTTGTTCATCTGCTGATAAATGTGTGTTTTGTCCTTTTCCCCCTCTTTATTCTTATTATCCACCCCTAAAACCAGTGAGAAGTAACATGGAAAATTTTCCCCTCACTATTCATCTTGCATGTTTGTCAGACCTCCCAAAAGAGTAATTTTCTCGTAGTGCATGCACTTCCTTGCTTCAAATGGATTTATTTATTCTTTGCAATCTGGCTTCTGATTTCAGCACTCCTGAGAGTCACTGTGCTGCATGCCTTTGTCAACTCTGCACTGTTGCTTCCTTCAGCATTCTCTTTTGCATTCTGGGGAGAAAGCTGAAACTACATTTCCCAAAATCTTGCCCATTAGATTCAGCCAATAAGAAGCATTTAATAAAATATTAGAAAGTGGAAGTGGAATAAACATTAATATTTTGCGATGGCAGAGTCAGACAGATAGTTTGAGAATATCAGTAGTAACTTCCCTTGACTTTGGATACCCACAAAGAATCACTTGCAATCCAGCAATTGAAATCACATTTATCATAAGCAGACAGCTCAGAATATCTACAAGAATTTCTCTTCGATTCTAGAGGTTTTCAGGAGAAACATTCATTTAGATGCTATAGAGACCTAGAATCACTGGTTACAGAGACTTGAGACATTTACACTTTGATAGTTCCTGAGAGCAGCCTTTTCTCTTTCCGTCTTTCCATAGTTTGTATAAAGTCTATATATTAAATCATTCTCCATTTAAAATGATTACGGGGGCGCCTGGGTGGCTCAGTCGGTTGAGCGTCCGACTTCGGCTCAGGTCATGATCTCGCGGTTCGTGGGTTCGAGCCCCGCGTCAGGCTCTGTGCTGACAGCCAGCTCAGAGCCTGGAGCCTGTTTCAGAGTCTGTATCTCCCTCTCTCTCTGACCCTCCCCTGCTCATGCTGTCTGTCTCTCTCAGAAATAAATAAAACAAAAAAAAAATTAAAAAAAAATAAATAAAATGATTACGGTTGTTTGTCCTCAACCTCTGATAAAGTTATTGGTAGTTTCCTAATTGTGTGATAACACTGACTTCCCAGGCCAAGTCCTTATCTTTCCCAACCTTCCCAGAATTTAATATAATTGGCAAGATCATCTTCTTGAAGCTGCTTCCCCCTTTTATATATATTTTATGACCATGAACTTTTTGATCACCTACTTCTTTTGTAAGCATTCTTTCTGACACACTTTTTAACTTCTTAAGGATAGGGTCAATGAAATATCTATGTATTTTTCTATATGTGCATGATTCCTTTCAACAATACTGTGATTTGGTTCCTCTCCTTTTTGTCTATCATAAAGTCAAGTTTACTAGGTATTTATGTTAAATATTTTTTTTCAAATGTCTCACTTGGATGATCCTATAGATGTTCTAGTGAAAATAACATGTACTTTAGGCAGGAATGAGTATAGAGTCTGTCTATGAGTTTTATAATTGAATGACCTTAAATAAATTGCACCCTGTTCTCACTGAAAAAAAAGTGAGAATACTACTATTTACCACATATCTTATTATATGATTAAGCAATACTTCATGTTACCTTGCTAGTAAATTGTTTGGCATGTAATGTTTTTAATTAAATGTTTCTCTTCTTATGTTACAGCATTAAAATAGCCTTTTTTTAGTTTATTATAGGTATTTATATTTGAATTAAGGAAGAACAAAATACATTTCAGACAATTTCCATTTTATAAATAACTTGTTTTTCATAGTTGAAATATTTTAAGTCTTTCCATATGTATTGATTTACCATCTGTAGGAAGATGTGACACACACATGTAGTGATGGCTCTGTAGCAGTACTCTTGAAGTTAAAGTTGAAAAGGCACTCAAAATATACTTTAATTAACTATTCTTGGTTGGTTGTGATTTTTCCAAAAAATGTAATATCAAAAAAATGAAATGTCATATTTTCCACTGTAGCAATTTATAAAGTTAGCCTAAGTCATTCAAAGAGTTGCCATTCTTTTCCTGAATCTCACAGATCATAATATGTCTTCTACTTATATCAAAAGATTTCTAAATTGGACTTAGTCCTTTGTTAGCTAGTTTTACTGTTAGAAATCTACATTATTGATATGAAGGATAATTTTGGCCAATGTGATTATATTTGTTCTTCCTAAAGTTTCAGTTCTCAAAAATGTTGGCAAATGAATACTCACCAACCCAAGTTGGATTAAATATTCCAACTATTTCTAATTATTTATCACAGTCATGACACAGGAGAGTTATTCTTAAACATGACATGAAACTTTTATCATTTTATTGACATATTTACTTCATTTTTTAATAGCTCATTTCAAAAGATAAAAGTATTCATATAATAATATTCCTAAGGTGAACTATGTTGCAAATATAAGCCTCTATAATTAGTACCTTTCTCTCTTATGTAATGGTCTATTAAATTTGAAAGCTGATGTTATAATGAACTCAGATAATGACACAGCAGATGCATAAATGAAACTTGAGGTGAATAACCAATGAAATTATGGAAAATTGCTATTGATTCAACTTTTGTTGGATATTTTTTAAGTATATACACCTGTGCTAGGAGGATTTCAAAGTGAAGATTAAGTCTGTTTGAGAGTGTTATGCTTGTTCACTAACCAAATATTGTGAAATAAAAGGAATGTTTTATAGGAAATGGAGAACCTAAGAACCTAAGCTAGCCCGTAGTATGGTGCAGCAACACTTAGTGTTCAACAAATGTTCCATATTTTCTCCATGTGCCCCAGAGTCCCTACCGTGTAAATTGGGACCACGTGACTAGTTTTGTTCGTGGATGGAGAGCAGAAATAATATGTATCACTTCTGTTTTGAGGCACGTAAAAGCAATGAATGCCTTCTCCATCATTCCCCTTTCTTGCTACAGAGAATGTGAAATCCCCAAGCATAAAAAGATGAAGGGAGCCCAGGAAACTGCGTGACTGGAGAGGGAAGCATCCCTGCTGGCTCACATTAGAATCTGATAAAATGTGAAATTAATTTCTATTGTTTTAGGTCACTGAAGGACAGTATTGTGTTTGTGACAAAACAGTGCCTATTTTCCTGAATACAGATAATTAATCAGCTTAACGATAACCCACAACTCTCAGACCAACTAGAATACAGATAATTAAAATGAAGTAAAAATATGCAGCTAGGCTATTCCCAGGAAGTTTTTGTTACTGACTCTATGCTTTTAATGAACTGAAACCAATCAGAAGCAAATATAATCTAAATATGAATATTCAGTCTCATTGGTTAGCTAAACTTACAGCTACAGCTAACTCTAGTTTGTTTGTTAGGATATAAAGAATGGGACATTCTCTCAACTCAGACCTCACATAAACATGAAATACAAATTCTTAGGAATCCATTGAGCTTTAAATTTTCTTTTAAACATTTCTGGAAAACAAAGGAATGTGACATCATATATGAAGTGACATCTCATGATCATAGAAGCAACATCAGCTTTGTCTGAACTGTAGGATTTTTTGGGGGGAAAGGGTATAATACGGTTTGAGCTAATTTAGCACATCTTTTAAATATTAGTACTCAAATTAAAAAAAAAATTGGCACAGTGTGAATAGATTCTCCTAAAGTTGTACAATGTAATGGCACTGATTACTGGCAGTGTTTTTAACACCTACAAGTTCCTATACAGACATGTTAATGAAGAAAATATATACTTGCTAGAAAACTAAGTATTTAATTGGTCCAGTTCTGTCATCAAAACAGCACTGGTGTCTTCAGAGTTCATTAACTTATTTTTTTTTAATCTGATTATCTATGTGAACATATCCCCATTGATAACCTTGACTGCTATATTAATGACTTTTTACCTGTACTTCAAAGTAGATCTCTCTTTAGAACTCTAGACACATTTTTCTAACTGCTTTCTGAATGTTTCCATTAGATTCAACTATTGGACAAAACCCCCAAACTCAATTTTTGTCTACACCACAAATATAAAATAATTGCATATGGCCTTTGTTATGAGCTTAAATTGGTCCATTGGCTTTGTCATATTTCCAATGGAATTCTCATGTACCTCTTAGATGTCTAGGCAAGGTCTTTTTCTTGTCCTCCTCCAAGTACAGGCCTTTTTATAAATGTTTCCAGGCTTCTAGCAAGTCTCAGCAGAAAACAAAATCTAAATTTCATGGATAAATTCTCCAAAAAGGATCACTGTAACACTGATTAGAATTTCCATTTGACTACTACCAACAAACACCAACAAACGAACAAAAAACTTTGTGAAAGAGTATCAGCTCAAAAAGAGACACAGGATTTATATGAACAATCTAAGTAATATAATGCTTATAAGTATGGCCACTGTATCAGTAAATTTGTGTTTAAATTATGAAACAATAGATTATGATGATATATAAAAAGCTTAATCACTTATTCTGTGAATAAATAGATACACAATTAAGCTAGTGGTTTTCATGAAGTAGAGCTAAAGAAAGAAAACCTAAGTGTATTTTCTCTCTTAAAATTATTATAAGTTGTTCATTCACCAAATCTGTTTCCTCCTATACCCAACAGCCTGATTTCTATTACATTTGTTATATGAACTTTTATATTGCTGGCTCATGTTATCAAAAGCTGTTGGGTCTCTTTTGCTAAAATATCTTGAAAATTATCTGTTTATAGCAGTTCTATGGACAGTAACCAAATTATGGAAAGAGCCCAAAGGTCCATCAACTGATGAATAGATAAAGAAGATGTGAGATGTATGTGTGTGTGTGTGTGTGTGTGTGTATGTGGTTTGAGCTAATAAACCACACATACTTAAACAATGGAATGCTGTTTGATCAAAAATAATTAAATCTTGCCATTTGCAACAACATGAATGAAACTAGTGTATTATGCTAAGCGAAATAAATCAGTCACAGGCATATATGATTTCATTCATATGTGAAATCTAAGAAACTCAACAGAAGAACATAGGGGAAGGGAAGGAAAAATAAGATAAAAACAGAGAGGGAGGAAAACCAAAAAAGACTCTTAAATACAGAGAATGAACTGAGTGTTGCTGGAGGTAAGGTGAGTGGGGAATGGGCTAAATGGGTGATGGGCATAAAGGAGGGCACTGATTGGGATGCACACTGGGTTTTATATGTAAGGAATGAATCACTGGGTTCCAATCCTGAAACCGGTACTACACGATGTTTTAACTAACTTCAATTTAAATAAATAAATTTTTTAAATTATCTGTAAAATCCTTATGTCCACAAATCCTTTTGAAGTTTATAATATTGATAGGTTTAACTTTGACTTTCTTTGAGTTTTTACAGGATAGGTAATTATATAATAATTATATAAGAATTTTAGAACATATAGAATTGTGTATATTAAATTATAATATTCTAGTGTTAAAATTACAATGGACTGTTTCTATTCCTTATATTCTAGTTACACATATTTTAAAGGTTTAATAATAAACAGTTATGTAAATGTAAGCCTTGTTAGGAAAGGACTGTGTCCATCTTTTTTTTTTAATTTTACTCTTTAAAAAAAATTTAGTGTTTTTTTTTTCTTATTTCTGAGAGAGAGGGGGCGGGGAGAGAAAGAGAGAGATACAGCGTGAGCAGGGGAGGGTCAAAAAGAACGGGAGACACAGAATCTGAAATAGGTTCCAGGCTCTGAGCTAACTGTCAGCACAGAGCCCAATGTGGGACTCAAACCCACGATCTGTGAGATCATGACCTGAATGGAACCTGGACACTCAACTGGCTGAACCACCCAGGCACCCCTGTGTCCATCTTTTTCACTGTTCTATTTCCAGCACCTAAAAAAAGCATCTGCCATTCAGCTTAAGTGTTTAATAAGTAATTTGTAAATGTATGAATATAAAGGAAAATACTGTAATCACTACAGTTTATCCTCATTTTAAAGAAAAATTATATTCTACTTTTAAAAAGAAAACTACAAACATATATAATAGTGAGCACTCATTGTACATCCTGCAATAAAAATACTTACCTGCTTTTGCTTTCTATAAACAAAGTGAAAATAAAAACAATATTATTATTTCATTCACCATCTTTGAAAAATTGCTAAAACACAAGCTGGGGATCATGTGAGACCCATAACTCACTCTGAGGAAGAGGTTCATTTTCCAGCATATTCATTTTGGTTTACTTCAGTTGCTTTTCAGTGACAGATGTTTGTAGACAGAATAGCACAGCATCCATTATAACGCCTTCATCACTTACCTTCCTTTACTAGAATCTAGAAAGGGAATACTCAAGTACCTGTGTGCTGCTGGATTGGCCACATGGCATCACTGGGGTTAAATAAATAAAGGCATTTGCATAGTTTCCTTCTTGTTCCTTGGAAGACGTGTGTGTGTGTGTGTGTGTGTGTGTGTGTGTGTGTGTGTGTGTGTAGAAAGGCTACACATACCACATGTTGATGGTGATGGAGCAGAAAGATAGAAGTAGTCTTATTTTTATGACTTTCTTTAATAGCTACATCATCCTTAAGATTTTTGCCTTAAAATTTTTATTACAATGAAAAAGAATATATCAATGTTTCTTTTTTAATATTTACTTTTAGCAGAACATACTTAAAATACACTCATAACAAAATATGTATTGTTCACAGTATCTTTGTCAGACTTAAGAAATGCCTGTTTACTCTCTAATCTGATGGTAGGCAGCTAACTTTATAAGACATTTGAACAAAGATGGCATTCTAAACCATATCTGTGACATTTTTCCTCTCTCAGTTTTCCTTGTTTTAGTCTTTTGAGGTATAATTGACCAATAAAAATATAATATATTTATTCAATACAAGCACAGTAATTTGATATACATTGTGAAAGAATTGCCTATTGAGTTAATTAACACAAACATCGTCTCATGGATTTACCTTTTTAAAAATTTTGGTAAGAATATTTAACTTATACTCTCAATAAATTTCAGTGAAACAATAGAGTATTATTAACCAGAGTCACCTTGTTAGAGCTTAGATCCTCAGACTTTATTCATCTTACAACTAAAATTGGAACACTTTTACTAGTTTCTTCCTATTTCTACTAACTCTCCAGGCCCTGGAAATTGTCATTCAAGTCTCTGTTTTTGTTTGTTTGTTTGTTTTTGAAGATTCCACATATAATTGATACCAACCAATATTTGTCTCTCTCTGGCTTATTTCATTTAGTACAGTGCCCTCTAGTTTCATCCATCTTATTGCAAAGGGCAGAATTTCCTCCTTTTTTTTTTTTAAGGAATAATATTCCATTATGTATAAGGACAACATTTTACTTCTACATTTATCTGTAAATAAATATTTGGGTTGTTTCTTTTCTTTTCTTTTCTTTTTTATACCTCAGCTATTGTAAATAATGTGGAAATGAATGTGAGAATACAGATATCTCTTTAAGATAATGATTTTGACTTTTTTGGATATATGTACCCAGAATTGGGATTGCTAGATCATACGGTAGCTCTAGTTTTAAATTTTGGCAGAACCACTACACTGTTTTCCATAGTGAACGTACCATATTAAAACCCACAGGGTACTGGGCTTCCCTTTCCCTCACATCATCACCAGGTGTTACCTTTTAATTTTTTTTTGTTTCTTTTAAACGTTTATTATTTAAGTATAGTTGACATACAATTTATATTATTTTCATATGTACAACATAGTGGTTCAACAATTCTATATTTTACTCAGTGCTCACCACAGTATAATTACCATCTGTCTTTTGTCTTTTTGATAATGGACAATAGGTATGAAGCAATATCTTGTGGTTTTGAATTGAATTTTCTTGATAATAGTGTTGTTGAGCACATTTTCAGATACTTGTTAACCTTTTGTGTCTTCTTTGGAAAAAGTGTTTGTTTAGGTCCTTAGACCAGTTTCAACATTGGTTGCTTATTTCTAAAGAGTCCTATGAATTCCTCGTATATTTTGCATATTAACTCCTTATCACATATATGATTTACAAATATTTTCTTCTCTTCCATAGGTTGTCTTCTTATTTTGTTTATTATTTCTTATGGTGTACAGAAGCTTTTTGGTTTTATGTAGTCACACGTGTTTATTTTGCTGCTTATGCCTTTGCTTTTGGTTTCAAATCCTAAAAATCACTGTTAAGACCAATGTCCAGGAGCTTACCCTCTGTATTTTCTTCTAGGATCTTTATGGTTTCAGGTCTTACATTCAGATCTTTAATACACTTTAGGTTGATGTTTGTGTATGGTGCATATCGTAGTTGAGGTTCAGTTTCATGCTTTTCCATATGGATATCCAGACAGTGTTCCTAATATCATTTACTGAAGAACAATTTTTCCCCAATTCATAGTATTAGCTGCTTTGCAGTAAGTTAATTGACCATGTATCCTTGGATTATTTCTGGAGATTCTACTTTGTTCCATTGATCTATGGTCTGTTTTTATGCCAGTACCATACTCTTTTGATTACTATAGCTTTAAAATATAGCCTGAAACTTGGACGTTTCTTTTTCTGTTTGGAACATAATTTTCTGTTCTTACATTTTTCTTGACTCTCTGTACTGATTTCTGCACATTAAATAAATCGGTCCATTCTTCCAATCATTGATGGGCTGGTCTCCTGTAGATGATCCTAGTCAATAAGATTGGCCTGAGCCCCTGGTTGACTCTCAAGCCTTTGTGACTGTACAAGCTTCTGTTTTCATTTTTAGTGGCTTCCAGTAGTTAAGGGTGTACTACGACATAGATGTAGGATTAGAAGCTGGACCCTCAGGTAGCACCGGGGAAAGTATGCAGTTAGTCCTCTTGCAGGGAGAAGAGGAGATGGGCATTTTTAAAAAATGTTTTATTTATTTCTAGGAGAGAGAGACAGCATGAGCAGGGGAGGGTCAGAGAGAGAGGGAGTCACAGACTGAAACAGGCTCCAGGCTCTGAGCTGGCAGTCAGTACAGAGCCGGATGCGGGGCTCGAACCCACGAACCGCAAGATCATGACCTAAACGAAAGTCGGAAAGTCGGACGCTTAACCGACTAAGCCACCCAGGCGCCCCGGAGATGGGCATTTTGTTTGTTCCCTGGACATTGTGCCCAGGTGTATAGCCATATGGGGTGTGCTTGCACCCGTTTTTATTTGTTGTATTCATGAAATAGGTAACATCCTATGTTGGATACTACCATCAGAAAGAGGCCCAATCTTACTGTTACAGATTTTGATGGGTTTAAACAGACAGTGGTGCACTTACTACTCATCAAGAGACAATAATAACATGTAACTATGTACAATGTATGAGCAGTTACCTCTTAGTAAGTTAATAGATGTCTTGTTTATTTTCATCAAATTTGTGATAAATCCTGAGCTTGTGATCCGTAGCCAGGGATGACAGAAAGAGGAAACATACTTATCTATTCGTCCTACTTAGATCCAGCACTTGCTTTATGAATACAGAAAATGTGTAGAAGGATACATGCCAACCCATCCACATCAGTTATTTCAAGAACATAGGATTGCTTTTTGTATATTTAAAAAAAAAACAGTAATAAAGCTTTGATTTTTTAAAAGTTAGTAATTTCTCCAGGTGGCCATAGTCTTCTAAGGCAGAAAGGAATAAAAACCTGTTTTTCTCTTTGTTTCAGATTATTCTTTATATCACATAGAAAAAGTACACATTCTTCAAACCGACACCACAGAATACATCCATCTACATCAAACATATTCCTTCTCAAATTTGCTGGGTCTCAAAATTAAATAGGAATACTGAGCCTTGGACCCAATTGTCAGCTACCAGTCACATAGCAAGAAAACCATCTGCATTAGACCTAGGTAAATATCCAGCAGGTCTAAAGTTTGGTAAAAAAGATAATTGAAGACAAATCAAAGCTCTTCTTACCCCACTCAAGAATCCAAACATATCATAAAGGGATTTTTCCTGCTGCCTGCCGAATTATCTGCTCACTATAAATTTTAATAATTTGTTCATTATTTATAAATTAATTCATTCTTGATTTTTCTAATTTTGATTGAGAGCCTAATAAAGAATCCACATGGGCCTATGTGTAAAGGATACCAGTAAGAGTAGATCTGCCTACTCTCTGCCTCCTGAAGCAGGTAGTCAGGAGAAAAAATGGAAAAAAAAAATTATCGCTATGGCATTGTGTCCCAGAAACCGTCTTTTCACACTTTTCTTTCCTCACGTTGTCTTCTTTTTTTTTTTTAATATTTTTATTTATTTCTAGGAGAGAGAGAGAGAGAGAGAGAGAGAGCGTGAATAGGGGAGGGTCAGAGAGAGAGGGAGTCACAGACTGAAACAGGCTCCAGGCTCTGAGCTGGCAGTCAGCACAGAGCCCGACGCGAGGCTCGAACCCATGAACCGCGAGATCATGACCCAAGCGAAAGTCGGACGCTTAACCGACTAAGCCACCCAGGTGCCCCGACTCCTCACGTTGTCTTCTTAATGGAGTTGACTGAGTTGGCAACCAAGGTGAGTGGTGCCTGGAAGCTGCCCCCACGTTAGTCTGCTAGGCTTCCTTGTCTTCTAAATATCTTTCAGGGCTGTGTTAGGAACTCTTTGACCATCTATCTTTGCATATGTGTGCTTAGATCTGTGCTCTTACCCCAACCATGGTCCACTCCTGTACTCAAAAGGCAAAATGGCTAAGGTGAATATAGTTGAAGGAATTGTCTGCCTGTTTTGAGTAAAGGTCTGGTTCAGTGAATCAGTTTTTGGCAAATGACTTTCAATACATTGGTTTTCCAGGAACTTATTTTCAGGGAATTGATTTAAAGCCCAGCCAAATTCATGGGTTTCTTATCCAGATCATAGTCTTTGAGGCAAGGAGCAATCACAGCTAAAGGTCTCTAGTTTCTCTGCCTCTAAATAAACTATTATTAATATGAGCTTCAAATTCACACAAAATTGAGGAGAAGATAAAATGACCAATGGTCAGTGGGGCAGTACACCCCTATTGTTTTACTGATATTCTCTACCTCACCATGACTTAATGGACAACATTTGTCAACTCAGTAATGTTAAAAAAGACGATTAGATCCCAAAATGGCTATTTGATCTTTCACCCTAGCACCTTCTGCCTCGTATGTCTATGGTTTTGCAAGGTTAACCAGAAAAAGATGAATATATCAGGTTGTTAGATCTCATTAGTCTAACAACAGGTCACTCAAAAATTATCAGAGGATATTCCAAAAACTCTAAAATACATGTGATGGATTTCACCTTATAGGTCAGATAATTGTTATATCACGTGTCCATTTTAATTAGATAATAGTGGATGATAGGATGATGATGGTGGTGATGGTAGTGGTGGTGGTGGTAGTGATGATAATGATCCTAGGAATGTTATATGTCATGCACTTAACAAATTTGTCAGATATTTGATTGGATTCCAATTTCATGCTGATGTCAAGGCGTCTGTGCTCTACCACCTCAGCATGATAACTCAAGTCTCTTAAGCTATAGAAATCAGTTTTTAATTCCTTTATGTAATAGCCAGATAATTGTAGATTCAGTTCTCTACCACTGTTCCTAAGTACAAAAATGAAACAGAAAAGAATGAAAAAATAATGGCATGTGAGTATAAAAGATGCACTTCTGTATATTTAAGCAAAGTAAATAGAAGTTGACTTCTGAAAGGCCACATAACAATTGACTGACTACCAAGTAGAGGAATCTACTAACTTATACAAAGTTTAGACAAGATTCAAAGCAATGAGACAGAATCTCTCCCTTCTCTCCCTAACTTGCCCTACTCCCACCTCCTTACACACAGAGGTGGGGGAACTTCCTGGGAAGGCAACCTGGATTTCTGTCTGCTACATGTGTCCTAACAATATGTTTAGAAACAAGGTCATCTACAACCTATAAAGTTTCCAAAGACTGTTTCCTCGGACTTTTAAAGATCTGTGTGAATCTGAGTCTATATTCTGCTTACCTTTGGCCTCTCAGTGCCACTACTCAGAGTGGTAGTTGGGAAGAGATTTGGTATTATAAAAATAATATTTCTTCAAGAATAACAGGCACCACAGTCCCCATGGTCTTCAGCAAGTCTGTTTTCTGGTCAAAAGTGTAGTTTTGAAGGTCTCCACTAAGAAAGGCACAAACAGTGACCCACCTCCTCAGAGATCTTCCCTTGGAAGCTACCTCCTTTTCAAATGATGGGGGATGAGACCCTCATCCAGCATGCCTCACCCTCACCCTCATGCAGCATTGCCTCTTTTCCTTGTGTGCCTCTTTCCCTATCACATTAAATCCTCAGACATTCTGAATACAGACAATACCTGGGGAACTTATTAGTAATATATATTTGGAGGGGGAAAAAAAAAACAGGCCCTAACCACTTGATAGAGACTTTGAAGGATCGATATTTATATAAAGTTACAAGTCAACTTGGTGATAAACAAATATGTTTTTACATTCTGACAACCTCTGCCCCAACTGTGTCCCACTTCCCCTGCCCAAGAGTAGAAGTCTTCTTTAATTTAAATACAATTATAAGTAACAGGGAGACCAGAAACTATTCCATCGCTTCTTATTAGAACATGTGGCTGAATTTTCGTAAACAAAACAAAACAAAACAAAATAAAACAAAATAAAAAAACTGTCACAGAGGGAAGGCAAAACAAAAGCGAGAGGAGAATCATAATAACTTGTTACAAAGTGTAGGTTTAGGTTTACTGAGTACCTTCCCTCTGTCTCAGGCCTCCAAGTGCCTTTTATAATTTACCATTCTGTTTGAACTTGATGTTCTGTTTACAAGAAGGCAAACCTCAGATATATGTATAACCATGTTAGGGTATTCTCTTATTGACCACAGAATCTGGGCCTCTGGACTACTGATTGTGTAGTCAGTGCCTGGAGCTAGTCAGGGCTATACACAGACTTTCCAACATCATCTTAATGTTTTGTTAAAGGAACAAGTTTTTCTGTGTTCTATTTTGTTTTTGGGAAATGTGCAAAATGACATATTGAATGGTCTTAGATTTAATGAGTATGCTGTGGATCTTCCGTTTAATGCTATTTAAAAAGACTTATCAAATAAAATTAATTTTAGAACATAGAAATAAAAAGTCAAATTATTAACACTTATAATTTAAAAATTGTGTTTTTTGAAAACTAGCAGTAATAGAATTAGAATTTTTAGATAGCCATCCAACAACTTTATAATTCATAAGTATTTAGAGAATATAATGGCCAAGTCTCATTCAGTACAAGAATATAAAATTAAAGCACATTAAAAAATTTAAACTGTTCAATACCTATGGTGATTTTAATAAAAGTTTATACATAGTCTCAAAAGATATGCCAAATAAATGGAAGTATCCTATGTTCTTATATGAGAAATTATATTATTAAGCGTAAGTTTGATCAAAACATATTTCTAAAAGTACAAAAATCCAAACACAATTCTAAAGTTTATAAATGATTGTAATCTAATAGGAAGAATTTTAAAATGTGAAAATAGTCAGAAACATTCCAAAAAAGAAGAGAAACAAGAATGAAATTTGCCTCATCAAAATGTAAAATATTATATAATATCATTTTAACTTAATAATATCATTTTAACTTAATAAGCATGGTTCTGGTTCAGGAATAGTTCAAGTAATCGATCAATTACATGTAAGAATTTTCTATCTGGTAAATGTTGCATTTGAAACCAAAATAAAAATGTTATATAAATACATAATTTGTAATACGTGATGTTAATGATAATGTGAATTATAAAACTACTGTGTATGTGAAGTATTAAATATCCTTTACAATTAATTGCATTATCCAACCAGGAAAATAAAAATAAAATCAAACCAAACGAAAACCCAAATGCATATTTATATCAAATATCAAATACTTTCTATCTCTTGGTTTCTATTATGTACTTGAGGACTATATTAATAACTTAGATATGATATATTCTTCATGAACCTCTGGATCTGTCTTGGGAGACTGACAAATGTAATTAACTATGCTTCATGGATAAATAAGCATGGGTAACAGAGTTAAAACTGATGACTTGGAACACATTATGGGTTAATATCTGCTCTCCATTTTAGTCAACAAAGAATCTGGATGTATTCTATTAGTAATTCTGTATAATGAGCTTATAGTGTGTGAAGGATGTTGTAAACCAAACTTGTTTGTGTAAGGGGGGTAATTATTAGTATTTATATACAATATAATATCTATTATATTATATTTATATAATAGAATAGGATAGTTATTCTTATTAAATGACATAAGGTACAAAAATGCCTAAAAAATACCTTATAATGTAGTTTTGATGATCAGTCCATTATCCTCCCAATATTTAATTTTGGCCAATCAGATCATACTATTATCAATTTTGTTGTTCCTGATGTTCTTAATTTCCAGAAGGGGAAGATGAGTATTCCTAAGTTTTAAGTACTCTCAAGTTTATATATCTATCAGTGCACAATGCCAGAATTGTAGCTGGTTATTCTAAATGCCATTCTATTCTAGTAGTGTAGCATCCTTTTCATTTCAGTAACCTAAATAATTTAAAAAAGAAGATTTCAATATTATTCAAGATTTTAGCTTTACCTTATTAATATAATATATTTAAACAGGCTGAAACATACATCGGGCTATAAAGTGTAGAAAAACAGTTTCTTGGTTTCTTATTCTGTATCTCAAAAAAGAATGAAATTTAGGACTTGTTTTATAGCTTTTGCTGCATTATTCTTTTGTTGGCATGTAGCCTTTGCTTAATTATAATCCTCGTACTTTCTCAGTGAAGTGATATAGCTTCTATCATTGTTATGATTTTAGAGTGTTCCCCCTCTCTAGATATTTGTACTTTCATATAAATGGAAAATAGCTTTCAATAAAACAAATGTGAACAACACCACACACACAGAGTAATATTGATCTGTTACTCATTCATCAAAAACCAACTTGTCTGGCTGATGACATTTTTGTTTATAAGGTCCTTAATTTCTAACAAACACACAGAAATAATGTGTAATAAAGAATCATAAAGGTACATGATTTAGTAAGTATTCATTCATTCATTAAATGCAAGTACTGACCTCTTGTCAGGCACTTGGCTAGAGGATAGGGAGACTCACAGAAACATATGAGCACTGTATTATGAAACTCACACAGGGGCGCCTGGGTGGCTTAGTCGGTTAAGATTCCGACTTTCGCTTAGGTCATGATCTTGCTGTTGGTGGGTTCGAGCCCCGCATCGGGCTGTGTGCTGACTGCCAGCTCAGAGCCTGGAGCCTGTTTCAGAGTCTGTGATTCCCTCTCTCTCTGACCCTCCCCTGCTCACGCTGTCTGTCTCTCTCTCTCCTAGAAATAAATAAAACATTAAAATAAAATTAAAAAAAAAACAAAAAACTCACACAAAGAACAGAAGCTCTAAATCTGCCAACCTATATTAAAATTATAATATAAACATATATTTTGTATCAATCATAAGAAAATTAGAATAACTAAGTCCTAGTGGCTCTAGTTAGATTATTTTAAGTAAATAATGAAAAATATCATTGGAATATGACGAATCTCAGTGTGGTATAAATTGACCTTAGCCTGAATTATGCAACGCTAATCAGACTACCCTTTACAAAGGTAAAGTCTTGCATTTGCCAATATAAAATTACATTGGGTGTTTTCAGGAGGTGCCTAATTTATGCTTAGATCTTGATAAGCCTTTATCCCTGTAAGTCTGATAATGCCATGATCTTGCAGATTGGTGAATAAGAACCAGTATATACGGCACCAGGTTCAGAGCCAAACGTACAAGTAAATTGGTTTTCTAAATTACATTCTGATTTGGTTCAAAGTATAGGTTGAAAATATAATAAAACCAAAGCATGATAATACAAGTTTTAAAAATTAGGCTTTATGTAATCAATAGTTGTTAAATTCATCATAGCATTAAACTACGTTTTCCTTAATGATTATAATTATTCTCATGTAGTCTTAAAAACTACTTTGTTCTTTCAATTATTTATCTACAAGTTTCCAGATTAACCATAACAAATGTATTTGGATATATCTTTCTTTTTCAGTGTTTTTGATTCAGATTGCCAAAATACAAGATAATATTACTTTTACATGAATATAGTGATATCATTAAGAAAATGAACTGCCCATATGATTGGAACTTAAAATAATAATTATGAAGTTTTATCTCTTATAGATACCAAGGTAAAAAATGAAGTATTTATAATTTTCAAAGGGAAAAATATTCGATCAAATAATTCAAAATTACTGATATGTTTTGTTTTGATTTGTTATGTTTTCATTTTGTGTGGTTGCTATGCTCTGTAGAAATGCCATCCACTAAATACCAACATTTTATTTCCTGTGTTTTATAAATATTTGAAAATATTATTTATTACTAAGCACATTAATAGAATTAATGTTACTGTAATGGAGCCTTGTTTATCTTAAGTGATATGAATTTCGTTTTATCGTAATTATTTCATTATTTCACTATTCATGATTCTTTGATTCCTTAGGATGGAAAATCAAACTGACTTAAGTAATAATAGGATATTACAGCCTTTGTGAACTTCAAATTCCATGTTCTGCTTGGCATTTTCATTTGTATTAAAGTGGAGGATCAAATAACACCATCAATTGAATCTTCTTCTGGATCTCCTGTTTCATAATTCCTCAGGGTGGATTCATTGTCAGGTCTGCCTCTCTACCCAATAGCCCTCAGCAATTCCAAATACATATTACTTTTACAGCTAACTTTTGCAAAGGAAATAAAGATTTTCTGTCTCAGTGATTCCAACCAAATTCTTTTATTAAGTCTCTTATCTGACTTGGGTTAAGCAATTATACCCTCACCAATAAAAATGAGCAGAGGCTTATAAATCTCTGAATGTCTGTTATTGGCCAAGAAAGGTTTATTTACTCACTTTTGCTGCTGTGGTGTAGAGTCGATTTTATTCAAAGCTCTTGAGTCACAAATGATATCAAATTATAATTTCAGCTACATTCGGTAAATAGATGTTCAGCATTAATATACACAACTGCACCTATATCAAGACATATATGAAATAACTCATAAATGAGAAGGAAAGGAAGATTTGGTGCCATAAAGAAAAATGTAGACTTCCAGAAGAGCCAATGTCCATTTGATGGACACAAAATGTCCATTAAACCAACTAATCTTCAATAGACCCCACCATCTAAATGAGTTTTATGAGTACTAGAACTTTGCGGAAATAGGATAGTGGTACCCCAGCTTTTTTAGCTTATTTCTGCCTATTTATTTTCCGTATTTACAGTCCTTTTTTCACTTTTACAGTTTTTAACTCAAATTTCTGTAATCGTCAGGTTTTGCATCTTTCTCTAAATATTAAAATTGCTAAAATCAGAAATGTAATCACTTATGAATGAACAAGTTGGAAGCCAGGAAGCAGGGGCAGAGACCTAGTCAGAGACAGATGAAAGAGAGAAGCTAGGAGAAGGCCATGGCAAGAAGCATGATCTGAGATATGGAGTGATTATGAGATAGAATAACAGGCTGCCACCATTTCACAAATTTTCTCATCAAATTTCTATGTTCCTTTCTTTCCTACATTTAGAGCATTCATTATTAATTCATCATTCCAGAATATAGCTTTAGACTCATTTTGAAAAGCCCTTTTCCCCCATACCACCTTCAGGAAGGAAGTTTTTACGTAGTAGAGAGACTATTTCTCTCCCTACCCTCAACTGTTCTCCAGAATAACCAGTGTGGAACTAAACTGTTCCCATATTTAAAAACTTCAGAAAAAAGAACATAATCTTTCTAGATTCCAGGTTATTTTTATACTTGATGCATATCAACTCTACCACATGATGAACTGAATTAAATTCTCAGGCACAAGGGAAACACCAGAATTATTTCCTATTGCTAGGATTAGTGGCAAATGGTACGAACAGGTAGTAATTAGTTTGATCAATTTCTTGATCCCTGTGAATGCTTATATTTGTAATGGGACATAGACACTTTGCCTTATTGATAATTTTCATGTTTAGCTATATCACAGCAATATTCTCTACTAGAACTATGCAGATACAACTTGTCTTCCCAGGAAAGAAAGTATGTGCGCATACTGGAAACTGACTGGATGGAATTTTTATTTTTGTCATTTCAATAAACCCTCTATTTCATTTTTTTCTCACAGCTAATGCACAACAGGGCAAAAGATCCGTATTTCTTAATTGATTTAATTAATTCCATAGAATTGAGTTGATTGATTATTTTCTACACAGTTTGAGCCCTTCAAACAATAATCAAAGGCAGGTGGGGGCTTCTGCCTTAGTTAAATTTACAGAGCTGATATTAAGTGTTTTCCATTTTGACTAGTTTTGTTTCCAGCACAGAGGAGATTATCTAAGCATCTAATTTAATGACACTTCTCTAAAGCCTATTTACACCGATAACAAGGGTCTTCTGATCAAATACAAGTCTCCATTCAGCTCAAGATGTCAATAAAATAAGGCAACATAGATGTTAACTGCACATATTGTAGACAAAAAATAATGAGGGAAATAAGAGGCATACATTACTATGTGTTCAGGCTAAGTTTCTCAGTTGGACATATAATTCACCTTTTGAGACAATGGAACAAATAAAACACCACCAGGTTCCTCCTGGGACATTTTCACGAAGTGTCTTTCAGTGATAACTTGAATTCAGGTAGTCAGTGTCTCTAAAGTCTTCATTTCACATCTATAACTCTGAAAAAAAGGTACTTCACAACTTCTTAATGTGTTTCTTTCAAATTTATCTTCTAATAAATTCCTAAATCTTTGCTAGTTTTTGTGGACTGTGTAGTAATTGATTTCTCTTTGAATTCCTGCCCACCTCTTTTGTATCATGTACGTAGGGTGTTATTGATAACCTGTATTTTATTTTATTATTTTTAAAAAACATTTTATTTGTTTCTGAGAAAGAGAAAGACAGCATGAGCAGGGGAGGGCCAGAGAGAAGGGAGATACAGAATCTGAAACAGGCTCCAGGCTCTGAGTTAGCTGTCAGCACAGAGCCCGATGTGGAGCTCGAACCCCCAAACCATGAGATCATGACCTGAGCCAAAGTCAATGCTTAACAGACTGAGCCACCCAGGCTCCCCATGATAACCTGTATTTTAAACTGCAACATTATATATATATATATATATATATATATATACATATATATACAGCTGTAGATGTAGTTTAGATATAAATATGCTTAATAATGTAACAGTTGCTTTAAGTGAGTGATGATAATGCTAAGAGATAAACTGAGGAGTTCATATATTTTTAGGCAATGTTATAATGTAGTAGTATTTACATGATATATATGATCAGAAATGATAATGCTAACAAATAAACTAAGGTGTTAATATAATTTTAAGCAATGCTGTAATGTAGTAGCATTCCCATTATATATGATTTTATTATTTTGGTAATTACTGTAGTAATAAATTCCACTTGATCTAGAATTTAAGCAACTTTTTCCTAAGTTTCAGACTGAATTGATTAATTCACAAACCTTTTAGGATTATTTTCATATTTTGCTTCGTTTTCACCACAGAATATACTTGATGACAAATAAAGATGTTTCCTATGTCACTAACACTTTAAAATAATAGATATAATAAGAATAATTTTAAAATTCTACCAACATTTTTACTGTAAACACCTTGTAGAAGAGTTACAACCATATGACTGTTAAGATTGACTTTGAGATGACCATTCTCATAAAATTTCCTGAGTGTCGGTCTTGTTCATTGTTACCGTATTTAATTTATCAAAAGTGGTGCTATCAGAATTCAAGGTGGAATGAATCTTCTCAGGCTTCTACATATGTATGCTTCTATAACTATGAACAGAATGATTTGTAAATTGTCCTTCGTATGCCTTTCTTTAAGGGTAATATGAAATGTTTTAACTCCTTCTTTTCATTATAAATTGTTGTAAGTAGGAGTGAACTGATTCATCACAGTGCATCACACAGAATTTATTTTTGCTACCCTGTCTCCATTGTGAGTTTCACTTGAAGCCATCACTTCTACTCCTGTCTTCCAAATAAGTAGTATGGCTCCCGACACTGTCTCTACTCCAAAAATTGGATGACAACTTATGTGCACTCTTTGAGTTATTTATTTCTCCCATATTAGGTAAAATAGGAAAAGAGAAACAAGCTAGTCATTTGTATCTATGGTCCAAATATTCTGCTGGTTCTCCCTCACATTTTCATCAATTGCCAGATAATTGTCCCCATTTTCTTTATTAAGAAAGGAGACCGTGGAGAATATCAGACTTTTCTGTTTATTTTTCCTTTTTAGCTTAGTATTTTCTCCCTTTAACATTAAAAAATAAAGTTAATTTGGCAACACCCCCCCCAAAAAAAAAATAGGAAAATATAAACTATAGAGAAAAAAAACTGCTCCAGAAAGGCAGTAACTCCAATACACACAGGGAGGAGCACACCCACACACGCTGTGAGTGAAGTCTCCAAACGGCTATTAATGGACAGCCTGCTCCAGATGTTCATAGTAATCAGATTTTTACCTACATCTAGAAAACAAAAAATTTGTTATAATAAAATGATAGTTTGTAAAATGGTGTATGGATACTTCTATAATACTAGTAGTAATAAATTCTAGACTAAAGTCTAATTAGAGTTGAAGAAGAGTATTAATTGCAAAATGTAAACCTGATTTGAGAGGCTCAAATTCCTATCTTAGGTAGCTCTATAGAAAAGTTGATCTAGTTCCTTCTTTTTTGTTAAAAAGCTGTTTCAGGCATAGGGCAGAAAATAATGATCCAGTTTCCAGAGTAACAAAGAAACTCAGCTGAGCTTGATAGACTTCTAAGATCATATAGAATTTTAAGTTAAACTATAACTTACAGAAGTTTTGTCTAAAATTTATTATTTTAAATAATATTCTATTTTTACTTATCTTCTTTCACACTTTCAATAAAAAAGAACTTAACCAATGCTAGATTCAAGATTATCTGAATTTCTCTGCGTATTTCTACTTCTTAATTTTAATTCCCTCCATATGAAACATGGATTTTATCAGAAGCACAATCATTATCTTCAGAGTGAATATTAGTTGTGAATGTATTTGAAATTATTTCCCATATTGATTTTTGTTTGTTCTAATTGAATGAAATTTATCAGAAATAGATGAGAGTATTCATAAAAACAATCTTGACAGTTACCATTTTTTTCCCAATCAGGTAACATTTCTTTTTAAACTCATTTGACTGTTAGGGAGAGGGAACATTATTCCCATGTAGCAGGCAGTCTTCTCTTGCTCTCTATTTCCTGTTCTTACGCCGACAAATTATTGATTTTCTGGGGACTCAGTTCAGAAAACTGTTACTGACTGTTTCAGCTCATTCCATAATCCTGTGTTGTTTTGAGGATTTCCTATTTTTGCTTGTGTCTAAATTTGAACTCACTAACTTTTTATCTTCCATAATGTTTCAAAACGTTTACCCAGCTATAGAACAAATTGGTCCCTAATCGTCATAGGAGGTGGGGCTTCCTCTACCTAATGAGGATGGGAAAACATATGTTCAGCCCTCAATCCAGTGAGACATTTCTGTTTTTCCATTTCCAGTTTTAACTGTAAATTGCCAAGTGGAGCAACTATGGCCTAATAAATAAGGTCATGGTGATGGGCTCAGACCACTCAGCGGTGAAGATGTGGGTTACCCCAGTAAGAAAAAACTTAAGGACCAGAGGTAATAGCTGAATGTGAAGGAAATCTACAATGGATGACAGAGAAGAAAGATGGCATTAGGATCAACTGGAGCACTGAGGTTTATAATTTATTGTACCAACTCTTATAATTTTCCCTGCAATTAAAACCAGCCAGAATCTGTAGAAGCTGAGGCTAGATGGGGTGAAACTAACATGGTAATAGGGAACTGCATTCAAGTACTAATAACACACATTTTACAACTAGCATAGATTTTGGTGTAGAGGATATGGGAGATTGAAACCGGAATATCTGCCTGTTTTAGAAGTATGGATAGGTTGAGGGGGAGACAATGAGCTTTCTGAGCTTTCAAATATGTTAATAAGAAGTACAGATTATAGAAAACATGGATTTATAATGAAATAGTTCTACAACAATCAGATTAAGAGGTTAATTTAATCTATTTAGTAATATGCAATACATGTTTTCAAAGGGCATTTATTTCCATATTACTGAATAGTCAAAAATAACTATAGTAAAGGGGATGAAGACCATATGGCATGATAAATTATTTTTAGAAGAAGCCTGGTGAATTTCAAAGAAGAAGAAAATTTAAGATAAAAAATGCATTTAAGGACATTAATAAAATACATGGCTATTTCTTTAAATGGAATAATCCAAATCTCTGGTTCTCTAAATTGGTAAGACTTTGTAGCACATGAGACAATTGAAGAGAAGTTAAAAATATTCCTCTTAGCCTAGTGGGAAATATACTGGGTAAGAGGAATATTTTCCCTACTGGGGGTAGAGTGAAGTATCATAATAAACCTATAATTTTTTGCAAATTTATAGGAGCTACAGGCTGACAAAGAAAACCAGTCATTTATCAGCAGTGACAGTCATAAGTTACACATTTTTTTTCACATTTCTCAACAACATAATCTGATTTAAGGGCCTATGAAGGGAAAACTTGGGGAGAATGCAAGCAAAGAGATTCTGTCTTAAGATTTTAAATTTTGCATTCCAGTTTGCATTCCAAAGTCTCCCCGATTTTGGTCTTTTGAACTTTGAAATCTAAATTTCAGTGTTCAAAACATTTTTCATTTAGTTGGTTAATTTGTGTTTTGTTTTGTTTTGTTTGTTTCTATCAGTGAGCAGTAGGAAGTAGAGCTTCAGATGTAATTTAGAAAATTTCTGAAACTTCTTGGTACAGGAATGGGACTAAAATTTATGAAGATTCAGGAGGCTGCTGTTTTTGTATCTGTTATTTTATACAATGTCCATCTTTATTGCTTAGATGGAGTTCTTTATTGATGCTATGAATAATTATTGGAAAAGAGTATGTCTCCTAATGGCTATATATAATAGAACAGTGGATAAAATATAGTTCTGCATTGCATTGTCTTTCCTATAACAGCTTCAGGATGTGTTGTTAAAATAAGAAGGTAGAATGTCCAGGAAACTTTTGTTCTAGAAGGTTAAGACAAATGATTGATTGGGTGAATCAAGTGATAAATAGTTGGCTTAGCAAAGTGTCATTAAAATATTGAGAGGCACTTGATGTGATGAGGACTGGGTGTTATATGTGTGGTGAATAACTAAATCCTACTCCTGAAACTACTAATACACTATATGTTAACAAACTAGAATTTAAGTAAACATTGGAAACATAGAAAAAATCCTTGAGGTTAAAAAAAGAGACTTGGTTATGGAATGTAATTCAATTTATTTGTCCTTTTGGAATAGCCTAAAGCATTTTTTTTTAAATCTGTGGGGTTGCACTAGTTTATTGAGACAGGTGTTTTAAGAGCAACTTGACTCATCATTGCATAGAATTCCACTGAAAATGTTAGAAATAAGACTTTTATTAGAGTTAGTCAGAGTTCTTTATGGGTATGACACAATTTTTTCTTTTGCTTCAAGTAAAGAAATTCAATGTTGATTTCTCCCCAGGTAGCAGTGAGCGACCTTATCCCTCCTCACCCTGAGGAAGCTTTGAATAATTCCAATTTTTGTAAATTTCCTTTCAAAAATATCTGTAGCTCTTTCTGTTGAGATAAAAAATAAATTACATCCTCTAACTATTACTAATTCATAATGAAATCATCTATACCAAAGGAAACTTTTGGATTTTTCCTTTAAGTTCTTAATAGCATATATGAACATTGAAATGCCATTAAATATAACAAATAATATCATCAAGTTCCTCTTCTGGGGTAAGATTTGGAAAGTCAGATTACATATGGTTCTTCCTTAGATCTCATACAGAAAGACCTCATGCTTCCTCATGGTGTGCACCTTCCTTGCTGCAGTAAACATTGTCTATAAGTGTGTTTTTGGAGATATTGGACTCATGGTTATTAGCATCTTCAAAATACTAAAAAAAACCCAACAAAAATGTAGCATACTATACCCAACTAAGATGCCATTCAGATATGAAAATGAAATAAAAGCATATTTACTCATAAGGAAATATAACTTTTCTCCAAATCTCCTTTACTGTAAGAAGTACAAAATTATTTTTATATGAAAATGCGAAGAATTGAACAGGAAAGGTTTTCTTGAAGAGAAAATAAAACAGAGAGACTGGGTGTCTCATTCGGTTAAAGCTTTCTACTCTGGTTCAGGTGATGATCTCACGGCTTGTGAGTTGGTACCCCACATGGGCTCTGTGCTAACAGCTCTGAGCCTGGAGCCTGCTTCTGATTCTGTGCCTCCATCTCTCTCTCTGCCCCTCCTCCACTCATGCTCTCTCTGTGTCAAAAATAAACGTTTAAAAATAATAAAATAAAACAAAATTGGAGTATTTGTATTATTTGATTTTTTAAGATAATAAAAGGGTCTTTGTCTTACGTGTAGATTCATTCACTCATTCATTCAGTTATTTATTTTTCAAGTTTTTATTTAAATTCCAGTTAGTTAACATACAGTGTAATATTAATTTCATGTGTGCAATATAGGGATTCAACACTTTCATACAATACCCAGTGCTCATCACAGGGAGTGCACTCCTTAATCCTCAACACATATTTTACACATCACCCCACCAACTCCCACTCTGGTAACCATCATTTTTATCTCTGTAGTTAGAACTCTGTTTCCTGGTTTGTCTCCCTCTCTTATGTTTTTTTCCCTTTGTTCCTTTTTTTTATTCTTTATACTCCACATATGAGTAAAATCATATGGTATTTGACTTTCTCTGACTGACTTATTTTGCTTAGCATAATACACTCTAACTCCATCAACGTTACTGCAAATAACAAGATTTCGTTCTTTTTATGGCTGAATAATATTCCATTGTATGTACATATATGTATCTGTGTGTGTGTGTGTGTATACATAATTTATATTATGGAAGAATATATATATGTATGTATATATAATGGAAGATATATATATAATGGAAGATATATATATAATGGAAGATATGTATATAATGGAAGATATATCTTCCATAATTTGGATATTGTAGATAATGCTGCTATAAACATCAGGGTGCATGTGTCCCTATGAATTAGTATTTTTGTATTCTTTTGGTAAATACTTAGTAGTGCAATTGTCAGATCAGAGGATCGTTCTATTGTTAACATTTTGAGGAAACTCCATACTGTTTGCCACAGTGGCTGCACCAGTTTGCATTCCTACTAACAGTGCAAAAGAGTTCCCTTTTTCCACATCCTCGCCAGCACTTGTTTAGTTTATTGTTGATTTTAGCCATTCTGACAGGTGTGAGATGATATCTCATTGTGGTTTTGATTTGTATTTTCTCTTTTTAATGTTTATTTTTTTATTTTTTATTTGTATTTTCTTGATCACTTTTGTTGAGCAACTTTTTGTGTGTTTGTTGGCCATCTGTATGTCTTCTTGGGAAAAATGTCTATTCATGTCTTCTGTCCATTTTTTAATTGGACTATTCATTTTTGGGGTGTTGAGTTTGAAAAGTTCTTTATAGATTTTTGATACTAACCATTTATCATATATGTCATTTACAAGTATCTTCTCCCATCACATAGTTTGCCTTTCAGCTTTGTGGATTATTCCCTTCACTGTGCAGAAGCTTTTTATTTTGATGACATCCTAATAGTTTATTTTTGCATTTGTTTCCTTGACTCAGGAAATATATCTAGAAAGAAGTCACTACTGCTGACATCAAAGAGTTCTGTGTTCTCCTCCTTTTATCATTTCCTGTCTCACACTTAAGTGTTGAATCCATTTTGAATTTGTTTTTGTGTATGGTGAAAGGAAGTGGTCCAGTTTCATTCATTTGCATATTGCTGTCTAATTTTCCCAACACCATTTGTTGAAGAGACTGCCTTTTTCCCATTGGATAGTCTTTCCTGCTTTATTGAAGATTAGTTAAACATACGGTTGTGGCTTAATTTGGGTGTTTTCTATTCTGTTCCATTGATCTATGTGTCTGTTTTGGTGCTAGTACCATATTGTTTTGATGATTACAACTTTGTAATATAACTTGAATTGTGGCACCTCTAGCTTTGCTTTTCTTCTTCAAGGTTGCCTTGGCTATTCAGAGTCTTTTGTTGTTCCATACAAATTTTGGAACTTTATGTTCTAGCTCTGTGAAAAACCTGTTGGTATTTTCAAAGAGATTGCATTAAATGTATAGATTGGGGTAGTATGGATATTTTAACAATATTCGTTCTTCCAATCCATGAGCGTGGGATGTTTTTCCATTTCTATATGATTTTAAGACTTATTAAAAGCTATAATCATTAGGAGAGTGTAATAAGGTTTTATGCATTAGAAAATAGATCAGTGGATCAGAATAGATTGTCTACAGATTGACTGAAGTATGTTGCTATTTATTTGATCAAAGTACAAGTTAATTCAGTAGAAGAAAGAAAAGGTAAAATGACTAGAGTGCAGGTTCAAAAGATGTGTGTATAGTCAATAAGCACATGTAAAAGATGATAAAAAATATCATTAGGTAAACACAATAAAAACAATCGTTGGGTCTTGGGTAGTTCTATTTTTAACCTTTTGAGGAAACTCAATACTGTTTTTTAGAGTGCACCACTTTGCATTCCCACCAGCAATTAAACTACTAGGTATTTCCCCAAAGGATACAAAATACTGATTTGAAGGAGCACATGCATGCCAATATTTATAGCTGCTGTATCAACAATAGCCTAATTATGGAAAGAACCCAAAGGTCCATCTACTGATGAATGGATAAAGAAGATGTGGGGTGTGTATATGTGTATACTTGTGTGTGTATATATGTGTACATATATATATGTATATATATGGATTGACCTAGAGTGTATTATGCTAAGCAAATAAGTCAGAGAAAGGTGAATACCATATGATTTCACTCATGTGTGGAATTTCAGAAACAAAACAGATGAACCTAGGGGAAGGAGAAGAAGAAGAACAGAGGGAGTCAAACCATAAGATGCTATTAACTATAGAGAACAAACTGCAGTTGCTGGAGGAGAGGTGGATGGGGATGGGCTGAATGGGTGATGGCCATTAAGGAGGGCACTTGTTCAAATGTGCACTAGGTGTCGTATGTAAGTGATGAATCACTAAATTCTACTCCTGAAACCAATATTACATTATATGTTAACTAACTAGAATTTAAATAAAACTTTAATAAATAAATAATTACATAAAATGATAAGTCTTTTCATATACTGATTGAAAGATCTAAAATAGAAAAAGATTAATAATGTCAAATGATTTTGAGTATGGGAAACATAGGAAATGTTCATTCTTTTAAAGTGGAAAGTAAAATTGGTACAATCACCTTGGAGAATTACGTGATAGTTTCTGAGAAAGTAAAATATACACCTTTTTTATTGTCCAGCAATTCAATATCCTGCCATGTATTCAAGATAAATGAAAATATATGTACACATACACATGAGTGTGTGTACACACACACACACACACACACACACACACACACACACAGAAATGTGTTGAAGAATGTTCTTAATTTTAGATGAACACATGTAGATAAACTTCTACATTTGAATACCATACAGCAATGAAAAGAAGGATACAGAATCAAAGACAATTTAAAAGTCAATATGCAGGGGCGCCTGGGTAGCTTAGTCGGTTAAGCGTCCGACTTTCGCTTAGGTCATGATCTCGCGGTTCTGGGTTCGAGCCCTCCATCGGGCTCTGTGCTGACTGCCAGCTCAGAGCCCGGAGCCTGTTTCAGTGTCTGTGACTCCCTCTCTCTCTGACCCTTCCCTGCTCACGCTGTCTCTCTCTCTCTCTCTCCTAGAAATAAATAAAACATTAAAAAAAAAAAAAGTCAATATGCAGATCAGAATATACCTAAATAATAAAACATACCTAAATGATAAAATGTTTAAAAATAAAAATAAATAAACAGTAAGTCTTGTTAAGGTTGAGTAAAATATGTATCTTTTTAAATACCAGTCCATAAAGGAGTAAAAGAGATTGTCACCAATGTTGTTAAAACACGTCTTTCCAAATCTCGTAATACATTCTCATTATATAGTTTATCTGAGCTGTTCAAGAAAAATTATTATCAGTTATTATAGTTTTGTATTATAAGCTTTTGTATATTTTGTGAAACCCCAAACCTAGTATTTTCTCATATGCATCTTATTTATGTCTGTTCTGATATTTATTATTTTTTATTTTTATGAAAAGAAATTCTGCCCCAGAAATAATTTATATTAGCTAGCTGGACTTGCATTTTTAAAAGGATATAATGAAAAAAAAAATACAAACAAACACAAAGTTAATAGAAAATTAAACTCCCTTGCGGAGTCAGCTATGAAAAAGCTTTCTATCATGTATCCAAGCGCTATTCTGTTACTATTGTTACCACTGGTCTTTTCTTTTTAGAAATAATTGGTATAATTAAATAGGTGAATCATGTCCTACAACCTAGTACTTTAATTGCACTGAGGATCATTAAATTTCACTGTTCATTGTTCACTACTTTTTTCAGGTTATTTTTTCCAGTTCTTATCTTTAGATAGAAACCATTGCTTACCAGCCTGCTCGAAGAGCGCCTTTGCTAAAATTGAATAAATGAAAATTATTTGACTGAGTTCTGTTTGATGAATACTTTATGTTTTCAGTTCTGTCTGTTTCAGCTTCTACCTCTTTTTATTCTTCAAATTCTTATCAACACATTGTTCCTTGTAATTTAAATGTGAAATATAATTGCATATCTGCTTTCTTGACCTTCAAATGTAGATCTTTTTATTTCCACATTTTGTTCAGCTTTCTGGCTACCTTTAGCAACCAAGTAGATCTTTTAAAATTTTCTATTTATTTATGGGCTTTATATAAATACACACTCAAAATAGGTGGTCCGATTTTGGGGGCACCAGCCTGGCTTAGTGGATTAAGCATCTGACCCTCGATTTTGGCTCAGGTCATGATCCCACAGTTGTAGAACTGAGCCCCACATCAGGCTCTGTGCTGAGTATGGAGCCTGCTTAAGATATTATCTCTCTCTCCCTCTAACCCTCCCTGCTCATGCTTTCTCTGTCTCTCCAAATAAAGAAACATTTAAAAAATATGTGTTTCAATTACATGTAAAAATAATGTTTAGCTAAATATTTTATCTATTTCAAGAGCATCAGATTCCTAATTGGGGTTGACTTTTCTGGGGATTTTATGAAATTATATGAAGAGACTTTTCAATTAATTTCTCTCTTTTCTCTATTTTAATTTCTCTATTTTAAAGATAATACTGTTATCAATATCAACTTGTTTTATGTAATTTAATATTGTTAAATCAGTACTATTTTAAATATTCTGCATCAGATCCCCAACTATTAGAATATTCTTATTTAGAATATAGCTACGTATGTATAATATATGTGTAAGTATAATTCAAATAGAGTAATTGCATTTAAAATTGTATAGCTTATAGTTTGGTAAAGGGAGATGGTAGGGAATTTGGACAGTTCTTTATCCAGCCACTTAAGATTAAATTAAGTGATATTATTTATTTATTTTTCAGGAATATAATTTATTGTCAAATTGGCTTACATACAATGCCCAGTGCTCACCCCAACAACTGTCCTCTGCAATGCCCATTACCCATTTTCCTTCTCCCCCATTCTCTCTCCCCCATACACCCTTAGTTTTTTCTCAGTATTTAAGAGTTTCTTGTTTGCCTCCCTCCCTCTCTGTTTGTTACTCTTGTTTTTCCCCTTTCCTTCCCCCATGGTCTTCGGTTCAGTTTCTCAAGATCCACATATGAGTGAAAATATATGATATCTTTCCTTCTCTGACTGACTTACTTCACTCAGCATACTACCTTCCAGTTCAATCCACGTTGCTGCAAATGGCATGATTTTAGTTTGATACCTACTTTTTAATAACTTCTATATTCCCACACTCTTGCATAAGTAAAATAAATAGCCCCACCACTGTAAGCAAACCTTTGTAAAGTCTCCAGTGCTCAAATAGCATAGATACTATTAGAATTGGGTCAGTGAAATGTTTGGAGGAAAATAAAATAGAAAAATATCGCCTTTTTGACCAAATGTGAAGATGCTATGTATATTAGTTTTCTCTGCTGCAAAGTGAATTACAACAAATTTAGTGGTTTAAATCAATATACATATATTTCCTTCCAGTTATAGTAGGCCAGGAATCTGGGTATGACTTGGCTGGATCCTCTGTTTAGAATCTCCTAAAGCTATAAGTGGTGTGCCATCCAGCACTAGATTCCCATCACGGGCTTTACTGGAGAAGGATCTGCTTCTCAGCCTTCTTAGGTTTTCAAAAGAATTAATTTCTTTGAAGTTTGTAGGGCTCATGACAGCTTGCTTCTTCAAAGCCAAGAATGGATGGATAGAGAGAGAGAGAGAGAGAGAGAGAGAGATTCAGGTAAGATGGTGCTATACTATTATGTAATCACATATACATGATTAAGTATATCTCATCACCCTTGCTGTATTCCATTGGTTGGAATGAAATCATATACTCATCTACATGGACTACACAAACATGTGAACACCAGAAGATGTGTACATAGGGGATCTTACATACTGTAAGATCATCTGCAACACTGTGATTAGTGTATTTGTGTTTAAACAAGTATGAGAAAATAATGTCATCAGTGAGGTCCCCAATTACCAGCAAATACTGTAAGGATCCTGAGCATCATTCAAAATGTAATGATTTTTGAGTCCCGAAATAGCCTGGCTCAGTGCTAATGATATTTCTCCATTAATTTGCTGAATATACCGGAGAAATTTTGAGTAGGTCCTCTTCCCAGGTGAGAAGGCAAACCTGCAACTAGGGCTTAAAGATCCAGACTTGGGGTGCCTGGGTGGCTCAGTCGATTAAGCGTCTGACTTCGGCTCAGGTCATGATCTCGCGGTCAGTGGGTTCAAGCCCCGTGTTGGGCTCTGTGCTGACAGCTAGCTCAGAGCCTGGAGCCTGTCTTTGGATTCTGTGTATCCCTCTCTCTCTGACCCTCCCCTGCTCATGCTCTCTATCCCTCTCTCAGAAATAAATAAATAAACATAAAAAAATTAATAAAGACCCAGTCTTAAGTGAACATTCTAGAAATTACTAATAAGTTAAAAACAACAAAATGATCTGGAAGAGGTCAAGGAGAGAGAATCTGTGGAGATGGAAGGCAGCCTGTGTTGACTTTCTCTATGTCAGCAAGTGAAGTAGTTCTGTTTCAGTTTTTCCAAAAAAGGAAGTAGGCACTGGGGGCGGGAAGTTGCAGTCATTGTCCTGGATGAAATCTACACATATTGAAGTGGTTTCAAAACTGATGACTTCTCATTTGTTTATTCCTGAGAATTTCTTTTCTAAAGAACCGGGTCTCCATGCCAAGTATAATATGTTGCCATAATGCAAAACACTTGAAATAAAAAGGGAGCCACGGTTTTATTAAAGATATTTTCCCTTCCCTAATTTCCTACATTTTTAAAAATTTCATTTCACTGCCTATGGGAACAAGTGGATGAAGGATAGAATAAAATATCTTCTATTTTTGACTTGCCTATTTACAAGGGCCCTGGGGCAAAGAGTGTGAAACCCCATGTAAGAAGCTGTAAACGAGGGGTGCCTGGGTGGCTCAGTTGGTTAAGCGCCCGACTTCAGCTCAGGTCATGGCCTCACAGTTGGTGGTTTTGAGCCCCGCATGGGGCTCTGTACTGACAGCTCAGAGCCCAGAGCCTGCTTCAGATTCTGTGTCTCCTCTTTCTGACCCTCCCCTGCTCACGCTGTCTCTCTTTCTCTCTCTCAGAAATAAATAAAACATTAAAATGTTTTTTTAAAAAAGAAGCTGTAAAAGAAAAACCATTGAAGCAACTAATCTTTCCATGGGCTGGTAAGGCAGCCTTGTCTAAGGCAAATCAAGCTGTGGCTCATGGACCCAGCACATTTTCACATGGCAGGAGTTAGGATCAGCAATATCTTGCAGCTCTAAAGCTGTAATCTGAGCAACATGACATGAGAAGGAGGAAGATGTTATATATGCACCATAAATGATGTAAGCAGGTTGGGAGAAAAATTGAGATCACGCATCCTCTTCAGGATAAGCTTTGGTATTAGAAATTGCTTCATTTACGTTGCTATGTAGTATGGTCGTACATTTGCGATTGTATAATCTTGTGTTTTAGAGATTTCTCAGCTTTAAATCTGAATACTGAAAATATTCAAAGTTAACATACCTATGTGTACAAAATCTAGTAGGTTTTTCAGTAACGTCTAAGATTGTAAAAGAGTTCTGAGAACAAAAAAATGCTACTTTAAAGATCTAGATAGATGATTTATGGAAATTTGTTATTGTTCATTACAAAGTGAATTATCGCTTCTTTCATGGTGTTTTTTGATTCATGGCTTATTTCGGCTTTTTCCAAATATATTTAAGTACATACTTTAATATTTATTTATAACAATGGTTACCATATAATTTATCATCTGAACAAAGACACTTGAATGTATCCTATTTTATGTCTCCCCATGGATATTGGATATTGGACATAAGATAAAATAGACTGTCTCAGTTTATACCAGTGTGTATGCTTGCTGTATGTTTAACAAAGATGTATTATCTTTAGAGACCTGAGGACAACAAACCTTTCATATTTTTGATATCTGCGTTATGGCTTTATGCACTCAGTTGAAAGTTTCACACATGCTTGAAAAGACCATATATATTCTGTGTTATAGTTAGTGTTTGATATATGCTAGTCAGAGGAAATGTGTCAAATTTTGCTTTTTAAGTATAGTACATCCAAAGTGTACTATTAATTTTTAGTTTCTGAGAGAGGTATAAAATAATTCTGTGAGTTTTAACTTTATGTTTTGTAAGCATGTATTTTCCCTCTCTATAAAAATTATCTTAACAATGGAGAGTAATTATGCAATACTACTATAGCTATGCAAAATTTATTTTGGTTCAGTATTTGCTACCTATATCATTTTTGACTATTTTTTCCTTTATTTTTTGCTGAACTGTGGATGGGTACATGGTTAAAAGTTTCCTATTAGACCTACACTTATTAAAAGCAAATATAATTTAACATGTCACAAACCAAGTACATGATCTTACTTCCAAGCTCCTTTTGAATGACATGTTTAACTTTCTTCTCAGAAGACAACTGTAATTTATTTATCTCATAGTCCACATTCAATTTTCAGAATACAGTATTGCCTCTACCTTCAAAATAGATTCAACCACTTCTCACTATATTACTTCCCTACTTCAAACTACCATTCTCTTTCCTCTGAATTATGTTTTTACTTATTAATTAAGCACATCTTTCAGTGAAATCTAATATCCCTACAAAAAACCTTCATAAACTTGAGTTCATACATTTTCGCCTAACGCAGCCAACCAAATCACATATATTTCACTACCAGCATCCAGAGGGTGTTTTCTTCCCCCTCCCAGTCACTAACCACCCTGAATTTATAATTACTCATCTGTCATAATAGATAAATTTCATCTCTTTACAAAATCTATAAAATTGGAATATAAAATACATATTCATTTGTCACACTTCTGTTGTTCAGCATAACTTTTGTGAGATTGACATGTTGTGGCCAGCAATAGTCCCTTTCTCTTTGTTGTTCTAGAATATTCAAATGTATAGATTCCCACAACTGATTTTACTATGCATGGACAAGGGGGATTGTTTGTAGTATAGTCAAATTAAGCTACTATGAGCATTCTTAACTGTGAAGTTTGGTACACCTGCATGAGTTTCTTTTGACTATATGCCTGGGAGTGGAGCTGCTCAGTGAGGAAGTTAGTTTATATATTGAGGCCCACAAATAGAGGCTGCCCCAGGGGCACAACCCACTTCACAAATCTAAAGCTAAGTCAGCCTCCACTTAGAAGAAACACCTGTTGTACCTGGAAACCTAACATATACCCATCACAGTCCTCCAACTCAGATGTAGCTGGTTTGCCTTACCGTGGAAAATAGGACCTGCTCTCCTTTTAAGGGAATTCCTAGCCTCCTAGCCAATTGTGCCCTTTTGGGGATGCTTCTGCTAATGGTCTTTAAAACTCACTTTTGCCCCAGATCCCTCAGGAAAAGACTTCTGCAGCTTGTGAGGCACTGTACTCCTCCAGTCCATGGCTTACTTTTTCTTGAAATTGTTTGTTTTGTCATAGGACGGTTTTGATGTTGAGCTGGGAAGACAGCTGCTGAAGATTCTGGGCGTGGCTCCCAGACAGAGGTGAAAATACCCACAGAGGCTTTGGCGCTCTGCTTCTAGGGTCTCTCTCCGGCATCTCTGCTCCACTTCTCTCCTGTTGAGTCTGCTTATTTTGCCTCTGATCTCGTTGAGTTTGTCTCCACCTTTGTAGATGAAAATTGGGATGTGAGAGACTCCAGGTTTCTCACAGTGAGACTTGGTGGGCCAAACCATTTGGGTTTGTGACTGACTCATCTATAAGGTAAGCACCATTGGGAGGTTCTGAGGTCTCAGAAACAGTAGCCAGCAGCAGTAAGTCTGGTTAAAATAAGAAGGATTACTTTAAGAGGGGGAAAAAGAGAAGTACCTCTCAATTGAAAGAAAGCAACATGACAGTCATTAGGGGACTCACAAAGCCTCCAAGTAAATTCACAGCATGAATCACTGGGGATCTTGGGGAAATCAATTAAGATGAGAAATTCATACTTGTTTTGACCAATAAGATATCAAAATCTAACGAGGCATAAGTCAAAGTATTAAAAGCCAACAGGGCATCCTGCCATTGTAAATAAATCTCATGAAAGGCATAATAGATCTTTTGCTAATGGGAATCTTAAAAACCAAAGCTACAAAATTGGTGGGTGTGTGTCTAGCACTTAAAAGCTCTTCGAGCATTCACCATCTAACTTAAGACTCCCGTGCTAGGGACTGCTTGGTCAGGGAATGGGTTAGATTGATACTAGGTCACCAGTCAACCTCGAGAAAATTTCTGTGTGGCGAGGTGTATTGCCAGATCCCCAGCTGAGCAACATATACTTCTTGGGTATTAATTTGTCTCTGAGATACCAAGACTTAGCAAAAGATATAAGATACTCAAATTTTAAAGAATTAAGTGTGTCACCCTTCAGCACATCTCTTTATTTAAGTCTAAAAACTGTGATCCCAGAAGCTGTAGATTGCTACAAAATGGAAAGATCTTATTAAGACATTAAAGCAGGCATGCTTTTAGATTTATCAATATTAAATATAAGGGAGACATACAACTCTTAGTCTACATAGACCTGGATATCTGGCTTTGCTTCAGTTAGGATAAGGACTATCCCACTAACAAATAAACTTAAATATGCTGGAAACCTCTAAAATTTTCCTTTTGACACCCAGAGTCGTTTTGTCTTGTGATGACTTTCACCTGGTCTGTTTTGTAAGTTTGGCTTCATTCCATAAGGAGAGAGGCATAAACAAGGTATAAACGACACCTGGGTGGGTCAGGTGATCAAGTGCCTGACTTTGGCTCGGGCCGTGATCTCACAGACTGCAGTGGGCTCTGTGCTGACAGCTTAGAGCCTGGAGCCTGCTTTGGATTCTGTATCTCCTTCTCTCTCTGTCCCTCCCTTGTTCATGTTCTGTCTCTCTTTCTCTCAAAAATAAATAAACACTAAATTTTTTTTTAATGTTTTATTTATTAGAGAGAGAGAGAGAGAGAGACAGTGTGAGCAGGGGAGGGTCAGAGAGAGAAGGAGACACAGAATCTGAAACAGGCTCCAGGTTCTGAGCTAGCTGTGAGCATAGAACCCCATGCGGGGCTTGAACCCACACACTGTGAGGTCATGACCTGAGCTGAAGTCCGACGCTCAACCCAATGAGCCACCCAGGTGCCCCCTAAAAATTTTGTTTGTAAAAAACAGACTCTGTTGGGAAAATCTGTATGAATCTTTGCTAAAACTAGTATTCATTCACAAATTAAAGCAGTTTAATCATGAGATGAAATACTTCATATATGAATAATAAAGTTTTAATGGTACATACTCATACATGAATAACAAAGCTTTAATGATACATACACAACATATGCATACATACATACATACAACATGCATATGCATGTTGCATATATCATATTTCATCTCTGAAGAGCTAGATGCTCTCGTAATTCTCATTTTCTTTATTGTGATTCTCTTTATTTTAAATGAAAAAAAAATGACTTTTATAATACTTTGCCCAAATTTTATTTTTGGAAAAATATCTGGGTTTGACCATCCTAGCAATATCTGGGACTAAGTATTTTCCTTTAGATTTCTTGTCTCAAAGATTTTTGCAGGAATTAAATATGCTAACATTTGATCATTAAATTTCTTTCAAGAGTAAATAAAACCATAAATGAATTTAATAATTGTGGGGTTTTTTGTTAATTTTTTTTAATGTTTTTATTTATTTTTAGGAGAGAGAGAGAGAGACAGCGTGAGCAGGGGAGGGTCAGAGAGAGAGGGAGTCACAGACTGAAACAGGCTCCAGGCTCTGAGCTGGCAGTCAGCACAGAGCCCCACGCGGGGCTCGAACCCACGAACCGCGAGATCATGACCTAAGCGAAAGTCGGACGCTTAACCGACTAAGCCACCAGGCGCCCCTAATAATTGTTTTTTAAATGCCATATAAATCTCCTTTAAAAATATGCCAATTCAAAAGCTTGATTGGGAGTAGTTTTGTTTTTATTTTCCCAAAACTAAATTAAGAGTAAAATAATAAGTGTGATTTTAATTAGAAGTGCAAAAAGACTGTACAACTTGAAAATATTTTAGGTATTCTTTTTTTTTTTTTAATATTTTATTTATTTTAGGAGAGAGAGAGAGAGAGAGACAGCGTGAGCAGGGGAGGGTCAGAGAGAGAGGGTCACAGACTGAAACAGGCTCCAGGCTCTGAGCTTGCAGTCAGCACAGAGCCCGACGCGGGGCTCGAACCCACGAACCGCGAGATCATGACCTAAGCGAAAGTCGGACGCTTAACCGACTAAGCCACCCAGGCGCCTCCGAAAATATTTTAGGTATTCTTATCACTAAGATGAGGATATGGTAAGCTTTCTTTAAAGTACACATTTTTTCTGTTCCTTTGGTAGATCCGTGGGCTAAAGGAAGTTAATGAAGACAGGCTACCACTGTATTTCATCTTCAGAACTTTTCAATTTTCTCTTCTTTCTGAGTCTCATGAACAGGTAAGACAATGAGCAACCCTTCATTCTAATCTCAGAGAAGAAATAGATGCTGTTTCCAGTGTCTACTTCAAGTATAATGCTTTGAAGTCTTCATAAGCACCCTTATAAGTACCTGACCTTCAGATCAAAAGATTAAAGGAAAAAAAAAAATAAAAGGAAAAAAGCTCCATTTTTTCCCCCTCAAATTTTGTGGAAATGATATTGCTTGTTTGAGGCAAAAATGTGCCTTCCCCACCTCCTGTTTTTTCTTTTCTTCTTCTTTTTTTTTATTTTGTACAGATCAATTTAGGAACTATATATATATATATAAATGACTTTCTCTTAACCAGGGACATGCTTTATGCTAGAGATACAAAAATGTCTAAAGCATGATTATTAATTTTACTTTTCACGGGTATGGTGATTACTGTTAGAGAGGTTATACATAGTCATGATTAAAACAGAGTCTTGTGGTAAGACAGAACCAGGTTTGAATATAAGTTTTATCTCTGATTGATTAGCTCACTACCTGTAGTATTTTAAGAATTTACATTTTGGAGCATCAATTATCTCTATTTTAAAAGAAGAGAATAATACTTTAAAAGATTATGTCAACAATTGGATCATGTAATGAATAATTAGAGAAACTGTTGGTGAATACTTGACACATAATAAGTGGTCCATAAGAGGAAGAGATTTAAATAGCCTTTTCATAATTGTTGTCAATTTCACCACCATCGTTAGTTTCTTAATGTCATAGTACACAGCAGTCTATCTAAAAGAGTTATTTTGGACTTGGAGCTCGGTATTGGATATGAGATATGTGAGTCATTAATAGTGTCATAGTTTGATTACCTTAGCAGGAAGTGTTATAGATAGATACATATCTGGTTAGATCAGTTTAATATTTTCAACAGAAATATACAGTGAAATATATTATTAAAATAATAGCAAATGACTATCATTTTTGGCTTCTGTTTTTCTTTTTACACTTGGTCTATGATAGCTTTCAAGACGATTGTATCTCTTTTTTTTCCTGTTTATTTCTCATCTTACAACATTTCTCCTTGTTAATAAGTTACAGCTAAGTGATACTAGGAGAATAAATTATACGAATATCAAAATCTCTGACTTGAAAAGCCATAAGTCAGTCTACTGTATTAGTACATGTTCTGTCTTCAACACTTAAACAGGACTATTCTCAGGTAAATTACAGTCGATTTATGAATATAGAGGAAGTGAATACATACATGGAATGGTACCAACTGAGTTAGATATTGAAGGAAACGAGTGTGTCTTTTTTTAAAATTTTTTATTTATTTCTGAAAGAGAGAGAGTGTCGGGTCAGAGAGAGGGGGAGATACAGAATTTGAATCAGGCTCCAGGCTCTAAGCTAGCTGTCAGCACAGAGCCCGACAGGGGACTCGAACCCACGAACCATGAGATCATGAATGACCTGAGCCGAAGATGGATGCTTAACTGACTGAGCCGCCCAGGCGCCCCTGAGTATGTCTTTCTTATTCACTTTTGTATATTTAAGGTTGGATCATGCTGTGGATACTAATATTTGGAGCATATATGTAAAATCAGGCTTCTACCATTCTTGCTAGTTTTTTACAAACCATTTTAATTACTATTTTTTAAAAAGTGATATGTTTTATATGAATTTCAAAACTTTTTTGTGATATAGTTTAGATATCTTGAAATGCTCAGTTCTCAAGTATGTCATTTAATCAAATTTAATGACTAAATATCAAGACACAGAACATTTCCATTATCCTATGGAATTGCCACTCTATCTTTTTCCACTCAAGCCAGATCAAGGTAACCCTTGATCTAATTTCTAACACCATTCTTTAATTTTGCCTGTTCAATAATTTTATATAAATGGAGTTATATGGTATATACTCTTCTTGACTCCTAGATTCATTTATTCACTTTAATATTTGTGAGGTTATTGATCTTGTTACATCTATCAGTAACCAGTTCTCAGTAGTACGGTGTTGGTATATTATAATTTGCTTTGCATTTTCTTAATAGCTGCATTATTTCCAATCTTTGGCTTTTATAATAAACATTCCATAAGAAGATTTTGTAGACTTAGATTTTCATTCTTTTGGATAGATGTCTAGAAGTGGAATTATGTTACCTCTTAGAAACTATAAGTTACATCCAATATATATGTAACATTTTTGCTGCCATCAGCCTTGCGTGAGATTTCTGGTTGCTCCACATCTTCCAGGACAGTTTTGTCACTGTTTTCATTTCTCTCTATTAGTGTGTATCTCATGTACCTCACTGTCATTAACTTTGCATTTCTATGATGATTAATGAGGTCGAGTTTCGACTACTAAGGTAGAGTTCATCTCTTAAACATCGTTAGGGAACTTTCCTTCTTGTTCCGTTTATTAAGAGGCATGGTAAAGTAATCAATTATGATTGGGGGATTCGTACCTCATTCCCTTTCGCTTTGTCAATTTTTTTTCCTATACATGGGAGCTTGGTTATAGGGTAAAGATTTATTATGGTATCTTCTTGATCAACTGATTATACCTTTACTGGAAAATGACTTTTATCTATGGTAATACTCTTTTCTTGAATTTTAGTTTGTCTGATATTAGTAAATCATGCTGGCTTTCTCCTGCTTAGTTTTTGTGGTAATTTTTCCCCATCCTTTTACTTTGAAATTATTTATTTCTTAATGTTTAAAATTATGTCCTGTAAGCACATATTTGATCTTGATTTTTGTGTTTTATGATGATGCTCTACTCTTTTGAAATTTATTTTTAAGAGAGAGAGAGAAATAGAAATAGAATCCCAGGCAGCCCCGGGTGGAGCTCAAACTCCCCAGTCTTTGGAGAACTCAGAACAGTGAGGTCCGAGGTAACCTGAAACCAACAGTTGGATACTTAATTGACTGAGCCACCCAGGCACCCCTGATTCACTTAATTATTGATATGGTTGGATTTTAAATTTTGATGTTTTAGTTCTGTGCTTCCCATATTTTCTTCCTCTATTTTATTATTATTATTATTATTATTATTATTTTTTTTTGGTGAATCACCTATAGTGTTCCCTTTCACCTTCTCTAGTAGATTTTTATCCATTACTCTTTATCTTCTTTTGTATTGGCTTCTTTGGGCATTATAAAGTGAAGTTATCCCAGCCTATATCCAAAGCTACCCTCTTAACTCACAAAAAGTCTAAGGAATTTATGATAATGTATTTTCAATTTATGGATTCATGACAATGTATTTAGTACACTTCTGTACTATTTTTCTGATTTTTATATATTTTTGTTCCAGAAAAGCTGTAAAATTTATTTTTTATTCTTCATACTTTACACACCTTATCATATTTAAGGAAACTAATGTTATCCTTTGGATTTTATTCAGTGGCTTGCCCTGTGACTGTAGGTGTCTGATGGGCTCAAAAACAATGTTTTGTAGATTACCTACTTTGCTTTTTTGGTTTTGTTTTGTTTTGTTTATTTTTGAGACACAGAGACAGAGCACGAGTAGGGGAGGGGCAGAGAGAGAGGGAGGCAGAGAATCTGAAACATGCTCCAGGCTCTGAGCTGTTAGCACAGAACGCAATGCGGGGCTTGAATCCACAAATTGTGTGCTCATGACCTGAGCTGAAGTCAGACGCTTAACTGACTAAGCCACCCAGACGCCCCTAGATTATCTACTTTGAAGTTACTATTGGGTTTGAAGCAGCATTCTCTTATAACTTTCTCCAGGCCAGGTTCATCATAGATATTTTTAATGAGTGGATATTTTTTAAGGAGATAGGTGTTTGTGAAAAGCACCCTGTGTGCTGAGGCTAAATAGGTCAGAGTAAGACACAATCCTATCCTTGAAAAATACATGTATATATATTCTCCTGTTGGGGGTGGAAATTATAAGCAAAACATAAATTAGTTAAAAATAAATCAAGTAATAGAGGATTGAAAAAAATTTGATAATTTTTTGAGATAGCATCTTAATTGAATTCATGGTGTAGGGTGATTTTTCAGAGTCATTTCTTGGATGTCTGGAGGTGGGATAAAACTGAGGAAGAGGGAGGAACACCGTGAATATAGTTACCTAGATATTAAAGTAAGAACATACTCCTTATCATTAATAAAACCTTATATATTCTCTGTTTTATAGCAGATAGAAGTCCATTGTCTTCAAATCTTCATATCTAATAATATATTTTATATCTAACAATACATGTTGTTTGGAGGATGGGAAATATCCACATTTTACCTAACTTACAGTGAAGGTATAGGCCTTCTATGTGTTGAGACCAAGAGTCACTGTTAGCCTGCTAACACTGTGTAGTAGTTTCCCAAACTTGGTAGTGGCCAATTAACACAAGAGTTAAGTAACTTTTAAAGGTCATAGCAAAAGTTAGTAAGCATGACAGATTTCAGTATTCACAGTCACATTCAACTACAGCCTGTTGCTAAGTAACTGACCTTCCCTGAATTCCAAATAGCAAATTGAATTTATCTCATAAATTTAACTGCCTAGTCATTCTCTTCTTCCACCCCTACTCTCTAGCTGGGAAAAGAGGATCAGATCAGATCAGAGAATATCTTGAGATGGCAAAAGATCATGAGAGTCATGTAGGTGAGAGGCAGACATGCTCTGCTCTGTGATTAAAGCAGCACGTATATATCTCACGGTTGGGGAAGAACCCAGCCTCTTCAGAGAAGGAAGAAACATAGGGAAACAGGGACTAACACATTCCTGAGAACTGATGCTTGAATAATTGAAAGACTGAGATTGTGTCTGTAAAGTAGTCTGCATAATTAGAGCCATTTATCTGAAACCCATCATCTCAAAGTTTTCAAAATCATTTCTTTATAGGTTTAGTACTTACAACCATTTTGGTGGGAAAATCTGATTAAACATGTATTTAATCCATCTAATGTTTATAATCCTATGTTTCACTACAGAAATATTTAAGTGACTGATTTCATGTTACTGCTCCTGATTCCACCATGTGATATTAGGTAACATGCAGCATATATTCCTTTCTAAAATATAAGACATTCCAAATTCTGAAAAAAAAAACCTGTATGTCCCTAAATTTTGATGTTTAATTTTTGTTTGTGCATTGTTTTATTTTCTAATGATGATATATCCCTTTAACACACAAAAAATCAGAAGTACCTATGACTCTGGAGTTGCAAGATTTATCAAATGTAAATACAAGACTTAGAATTAAATTTGAATTTCAGAAAAACAACAAACATTTTATCACTACAAGTATGCATCATATTTTGAATGGGATATGCTTATCCCAAAAAAGAAAAATATATCTTGCTTATCTGAAATTCAAATTTAATTGTTATCTGATAGTTTTTATGGAGAACCTCAACTCTGAGTATAAAGACAAAATTGTCCTTAATATATAACATTTATTTTTCTCATTAATTCTTGTTTATTAGTGCATCCCTTTCAGTCAAGAATATTTTAAATTCATTGTATTTCATAATCTGCATTTATAAAAAAATAACTATTGACTATGCTTTGTCAAAGGATTCATCTTCTTCTGGTTTATCCCAAACAAAGATTCAAAATTTTTAACTTTTCTCTTGACTCTATCTGAGAAAGGTCTCTGATAGAGTGTCAAGAGTTTTATCATGTCTTATAAGAAGTGGTTGTGAGGTTAGTACTAAATTTATTTTTTAATTGATATTATAGACTTCTTAAAGGAACACTCCTTATATTTTGACATGGACTTTGAAAAACATATTACTGACAAAGAACTAACACATAGGACACATTTTATAAAGTTTTTAAGAAATAATAAAACTAGAAGTGGACTGTAAAACAGCTCAATTAGATTAATACAAATCTTGAAAAAATTCTATTGTTTCTACTACACGCTTGGCATTTTATCACATGGCCTTTGTTTCTTTTTAACCTGCTTGCAAACTCTTTAAAGGCAAAGATGTTATCATATATCATCTTTTTTGTTTGTTATCCATGTTCTTAAATTTTTAATCATTTTAAAAGTAATGACTTGTTTACACACAGCACCTTATGACAGACCAAAGTGTCACTCATTACTTACTGGGACTGATGTATCCAACTTTACAGAGAAGAGATTGATATTAAAAGCTATGTGACCCATGAAAGAAACCTATTCAGTGCCTAAAATTGAAACATTAGATTTTGTTATCTTCTTTCCTATCTGGCACTTGAGACAATCAAGGCCAAAACTTTGGATTTGCATTTAATCCTATTTAGGGAGATACATTTTACTTTCAGAAACATTGCTTCAAGGATCTCACTGATGAAATTTCAAAGATATAATTTCATTCTTGTTTTAAATTAACCTGCATACGAAAGGACAAAGATGATTGAAGGTCACATTCCATATTTTTCAGACAAAGATACCCACTTCAAAAATTTATCAACAGTTCAAAACTCATAAAGGAATTTAAAGTGTTTCATAGGTGAATATATGCAAGACCTAATGTTGTTAAGATCAGACTTAGATTTTAATTAGGTTTTATTTACTCTGTTATTCACATATATGATGTTTTTGATAGGAATTTATGGATTTTAGATTTTAAAAATATGAAGAATGCAATTAAAAATTATGACAATACATACATATAAGAACTTTTAAAACTTAAATCAGTGTTTGGTATCTTTATATTAACCAGTGATTATTTCTAAGTTCTTCCTGGCATTAGAAAATGAGTCAAGCACAGTTGTATTAATTTCCATTATTTTTGAATTAAAAAATATATGAATTGTTCAAATGCAACTTGGCATACTCAATATCAAGCTACAAAACTTATGAGTGATAACAGCTAAATACTTAGGATGTGCTGAAAGAAATCTAGATTTTGTTATTTGTTTTGTAAAATCTCTATAATGTTTTGCTGAAAGCATTACTCAGTATTCTTCCAAAGGATTTGAATTTTTCATCTCAAACTCTTTTTTAAAAGATTCCTTACTCATGTTGCAGGGTTTTATCACTCTACTCCTGTCTCTCTTTCCAAAGAATTCTAAATCGTCACATCGTCAGCCCTGCTGTGATTGCCCTTAGTGTTTAATCAGAAATAGGAAAAACTCAGTCTGCATTTATGAGGAAGTCTTTCTAGGAATGGACTATGTCCCTCCCAAATGGTGTTGGCATATCTAGAGTGGCAAAACTTGAATTCTGATTGTAGTTCATTTAGATTAAACAGTAGACTTTCTGCTGCCTACCATACCTATATTTTGCAGAGATTGGATGAGATATGATTAAGACGTAAAAAGAAAAAAAAAAAAGAAAGAAAAAACTACTTTGTTAACATAAGTGAAGTTAAAATATGAGACAGTCACAATTATTAAGATTCATAACAGTAAGGATCCTTTGTTTTGTATATTTATCATATAATTTATTCAGAATCTGTAGGAGATACTGCTAGCTGTCAGAAAAACCCATTCCCTCATTTTTTATAGGACATGCATCTAGACAACATTTTCCAACCTCTTTTGCTCTTGGGTAGGGCCATCTGCCTGAATTGTAACTAATGCAGTGACAGTGGAAGGGATGTGTGCCCTGAGGCTTGTCACACTGAAGCTTCCCATGTTTGAGCTTTCATACTTTTTCCTTCTCAAATGGCCTCATATAGAAAAGGAGAAGGCTTTTGAGGATGATGTAGCCACTAGGTGAATGAAGTTTTGGTGCCTGAATGAGGGAAGTTTGTCAGTGACAAACTGATTTTTCATTTCTCTGGAAAATGAAAGTTTAGGTCGGTTTATATCCAAAATGTAGTCATCTGTAATTGATCAGGCCTTATTTTTTAAGTGGTTTCCCATGTCTGTAATCAAGGGTAAAGGAGGAGGGAGATATTACTTTTGTACCATTGCAGATGTCAGAAGAAGTATAAGATGTTTACCTGAAATGCTACTAAATGCTAACTATTTGGGTTTCAGAGTTACACCATCTGTGGCTAACTATGGCTTAAACTTCACATAGATAGGGAAATTTTGTGAATACTACTATGAACAAGAAACAGGTATGTGTATAGGTGATACATTCATTATTATAGTTCTTTGCTAAGAATGTTAACAGTCTCGCTAAATTACCTTTGTCTTCCAACTGGTTTTAATTTTGTCATAACTGATGAGGGTTCATATGAATGGTTAGCAGAGTAAAGGATGCATACTTAAGATTGATTGATTACATACTTAAGTTGCTTTTCACTTTTCATTTTTAAAAGAGTACTAGTTTTTCCAGTTTTAAGTAGTTAAAAATAGCATTACATAGAGCTTTACCAAAGATAAAAAAGGCAATGTAAACAAATGCAATATTATATGTTGGAAGTAGATGAGGACACTCCTTGAGAATTCCCAAACAACATTGACAACATCTTGAACTTTATAAATCATGAATACATTACCCTAAACATGTGAGTACCTGGAAAATTCTCTGTGCTGCTCTGTGTCCTGTGTGCCCTTCTGTGTGTCTCTGGTCTCCCTCTTATGTGCACATACATACATACATACATACATGTCAGAAGAGTACTTTCTACTAAAATTTTGGTCATCAGTTTTTTTAAAATACATACTAACTTCCCTGACCATATAGAGCTAAAAATCTTTGACTCTGGAAAATACAGTCAGTTGTATTGAGTTAAAAACAATTCTTCTGGGCTTTTTAAGTTCTTTCTTGTTCCACATTTTGGCTTTCAAAGCTTGAAACTTAAAATCCTCAATATGATTGTTCTCAGATATAGTCCACAAAATATAGAAAAAAATTATTCTATCTACACCTTACAGTTTATTAGTATCTTCAAAGTATACGGTCCTCAGTCTACTGGAATATTCTCTCCTTTCCCCCACTCATGGCAAAACCTGTCAGGCTTCTCTTTTGGAGTTGGTAACTCAGAGCATAATAGTTTAATTAAAAATTTAAATTTAGCTTAATTTAAATATTTAAGTACCTTCTTCCAGATGAAAGCGTATTAATAGCTATGTCATTCCTACATTTTGTCTTATCTAAGAAATCATTCAGAGTTTGTAAACTTGATCATACTTCATTGCCTGCATAGTGGAAATTTCTATGTGACTGAGTAGTTTTTAAAGCATAATGAAATCCCTTATAATAAAAACTAAAAAATTCAATGAACAGAGATGGAAATCAAAAGAAAAAATTTCATTTTAAATGAAGCTAAAATAATGTTTTCTTTAAAAATACTTAATTTTTCTCTGCATTTAATTTATGTATAGTTATTTTACCTGAATAATTGGGAATAATTTGTAGTTGAAATGGCACATTCTTCCTGATGATCAGTAGGAAGAAACACATCTTTGATAATATCATCAATATTCCTTACCAGAGAAAACCTTTAGACAAAACTGAAGCTTTAGGTCATTTACTATCATTTAGAATATCTAACTTTTGTTTTCATAAAAGTCATGTACTTTAACATTCAAAAGATGTATTTAAATATGTGAATTATGGGGTACCTGGGTGGCTCAGTCAGTGACGTGTCCATCTTTGACTCAGGTCATGATCTCACAGTTTGTGAGTTCGAGCCCCATGTCAGGCTCTGTGCTGAGCTTGGAGCCTGGAGACTGCTTTGGATTCTATGTCCCCTTCTCTTTCTGCCCCTCCCCCACTTGTAATCTGTCTCTCTCTGTCTCTCAAAAATCAAAAATGTAAAAAAAAATTTTTTTTAATTAAAAAAATCTGTAATTACATAAATTTAACAAGGTGGGAATGACATTTGGCTAACAAGCATTTTGTTGTACCCACGATGGTACTGGCCTGTTAGAAACTACATATCCTTTGTGCTAGAAGATAAGGATAACAGACTGTACACATCGAAGCCAGATTTTTCAGAAAGATTCCTAGGAGTATTTGACATCTGTGTGCACAGATAGGCTGAATTTCATAAATAGCTACATTTTACCTTAAAATTGTCTCATCTTAAGAATCCAAAATACTCTACATATCTTAAATAAGAGTGAAATTTAGAATTGACATTCAACACATAAAAGAGAACTTTATTCAAGTGTTAAGGCAAAGCACTGAAAATTAAAATGCAGATCGTATATCCTGTCCTTCCCTAACATAATATGTAGAGAATTGTGAGTGAGCTCTGCCCCTTCAGCCGTGATCAGGTGCTAATGGAAGAAACCGCTCTCTAGGTAGCCTAGGTTGTAGAAGAGTTCTTTCCGATAGTTGCCATTATTTTGCTCAACGATTTTTATAGAGAAAGCCTGGTGATCCATTTTCCTGAGTGATGACTATCAGGAAAAAAAAAAACAGTTAATATCTTCTGGTGAACAAGATTTTTTTTCTTTTTCACTGAAAATCGAGTTATTGGATTTATTACATCTCCTTTTCAGCATATGATACTTGAAATTTGAACTTGTGCTGAAAACTATAGGTTTTTCCTCCCCCTTTACTACATTACCTCTGTCATTTTTATTGAAATAGAGTTAGCATGTGACATTATATTAGTTTTAGGTGTACAATATTATTTTCACTGAATAGACAATTCTATACCTTACACAATGTTCAACATGGTAAGTATAGTTGCAATCTGTCACCGCACAATGTTATCACATTACTATTAACTATACTGTGCTATATTTTCCATCCCTATGACTTACTTATTTTAACTGGAGGTATTACTTTTCCTTGTTCTTAGTAAACTACTTTTTGGTCTTTTCTCATTGTGGTTTTATTGTAGTCTTGAAATTAATAATATAATAGCACAAAAAATAAGAACATGCATTTGTAGATGTGACTGTGTATAATTGTATATCTTCTGTTCAAAAAATCTAATCCATTTTCTAATTTTACACAGCAGTTTACATGTATTTTTCTTTATTAATTTATACATTTTTAGATAATCCTACATCTTTAGTTAAAAGTGAGTTAATAGCAGCAGGTACTAAAGTAAATCTGGATGAAGAGACCAAAGTGTGAGTGCAGAAAAAAAGAATGATAAAGTGTTTTAATAATTTGATTCATCTCTATCTTCACATAATCCCCAGAGGAAAGAAACACATCATAGTGGGTATTTGATAATAGCACTGCTGTCTCAGTTCTTTGGCATGAGAAACTTGGGAGCTACATTGTGAGGTGAAAACTGCTCAGAGTTCTTTCATCTTCCATAAAAGGTTAACTCTATCATTTTGAGAAATGTTAACAAAATAAAACATCTATTTTGCTTACTCTCTGCTTTTGGGAAAAGGTCAGCTTTCCTAGAATAGTATTTCTTATTTAGCACCCACTTTTCCTTTTTAATGATCCTATTAAAAATATTTCAATTTAATTAGAAGAAAAGGATAGTTGAAGATAAAATAGAGACCTAAACTGACGTTTTGGAGGCATACATATGAATATGGGCTTTATTTATTTATTTATTTTTTATTTATTTTTTATTTTTTTAAATATTTTTATTTATTTCTAGGAGAGAGAGAGGGAGACAGCGTGAGCAGGAGAGGGTCAGAAAGAGAGGGAGACACAGACTCTGAAATAGGCTCCAGGCTCTGAGCTGGCAGTCAGCACAGAGCCCGATGCGGGGCTTGAACCCACGAGCCGTGAGATCATGACCCAAGCGAAAGTCGGACGCTTAACCGACTAAGCCACCCAGGCGCCCCGAATATGGGCTTTATAAAGTGACTAATACTTGGAAGTAATATATAGTGTTTATGTATAATATAGTGAAGTTTGTAGTATTATTATGCATATTAGTTAATATACACACTATTAATTTATAATGCAAAGCATTTCAATCATGAAAAATAGAAAACAATTCTATCCATTTGTATATTTATCAGATCATGTTTCTTTCTACCTGGATAGGGAATGTCTTGCTGCTGACTGATGCTTTAGAATGTGCAGATGGCTAATGGTTAGCCTTAATTTACATTTTGGGGTATCTGTAGTGCAAGAAAATGCTAGAAAATTACCCAAAGGAGGAAGTTGGATGAGGAATTATTGCCATTGGCTAGACCAGACAGCAGACCATTGGTTGATGGCCCAAGAATATAAAAATGATCAGACGGAGCCCACTGTTAGCTAGCAAATCCTGTAGGTGTATGGTGACTGCTTGAAATGCAAGCAATTTTGTTTGACTCTTGGGTAATGTTCTTTTTAATTTAAAAAAAATGTAATATGTTTATTTTATATTAGAGAAGAGAGCATGCAAGTTGGAGAGAGGGATATAGGGAGAGAGAAAGAGAACATTTTATGTAGGCTGTAGGCTCAGCATGGAACCCCATGTGGGGCTCAATCCCACCATCCTGGATCATGACCTGAGCCTAAATCAAAGGTCAGCTACTCAACTGACTGAGCCACCCAGGCACCCCTGCTGTTCTTGATCAGGGTGTCCTGGTCAGGAATGGATGGCAGCACCTCTCCAACAGGTTTCATCATGTATGTTGGTGCCATTACCATTCATCAAGTAAACAGATTCCTTTTTCAGTCCACTTAGTTCATCTCAAGGTGTTCCCTACATGGTTGATGAGGGTTAAAGAGGAGTGACAACTTCAACAGTTTTGTTACAACTGGTAAGAAACTCAAGGCAGGGAAACCATTTTCCACTTGAGATGGGATGGACATGACAGAGGTCCCAGATTCTAGTCTGTTCCATAAGTAATATTTTCTTTACACTAAGGAGGACACTATGACTTTGCCAAGAGTGCAGGTGCTGTCTCTGTGACCCAAGGCACAGTGGACATCAAGATAATGAATGTCATAGACTGAGGGTATGTAATAGCCTCTGTCTCCAAAAAAACTCACTATGCAGCTAATGAGTGGTATTCTAATGGTGTGTAGTGCAGAGACAAGAAGGGCAGCTTTTGCACCAGTCCTTAGTTGGACCAGAGACCCCAGGACACGGAAGAGGAGACTGCCACAGCCTTTACAAGAAGAGAGTTCATGGGATCATGAATAGGTGTCTGCTATATTGCATTTTCGGCACTCTTAAGAGTCTTTTGTTGTAGTGGTGGCTTTCTAACTGGACCAGTTTAAGAATAGCAAGATGGACGGGTTTAAGAATAATTTATAAATGAGGGGTGTGTTGCCTACAGAACACAAAATTTCCTGCATAAATTTGGGCTTATCTTAATGTTGTGGGTATTGAGAGGGTTAATAATTGTTTCCTAACAGTGTCAGTGATGGAACAGCCCTTGAGTGACTAGATAACACACAGAAATGTTTATACAATTGACCTTTTATTTTGTGTGGGGCAATAGCTCATCTTTTTTTTTTTTAATGTGTTGTAATTTTTGTCTTTATGTACTAAATAAATATATAACATGCATCTTATCAGATTATTCTTTAAAGACTTCCAAATCAGCATCACCACACTTAGGGGCCTTCCCCACAGACATTTGTAGTTGATTGAGTTTATGGATTGGGTTTGAATTAACCCCTTGTCATGTTTATGAGTCATGGTGCTCAGTGAAGCCCACAGCCTTTGTCAGTATGTTTTACATCTATAAAATAGGGTGATAGTATCCTTTGTCTCTTTAGGTGTGGTAGATTTAAAACTTCTGTGGCTCTCTTTGGAGTCAGTGCCATAAGGGTTCCATGGTTGCTTTACTCCATAATGTGGGAATCAGAGTATATTTTGGTGAGAGAGTCCTAAGCAGCAGCAAAGGTTTCTGTAGGCTCCTAGCCTACCATTTGATTTTAAGAGTATGGATGTCAGCAAACCACATTAACTGTTCTTTCACACATGAGCAACAACCCAACAGACTCCCATAATATATGAAATATCATTCTTTTTCTGGAGCACTCTATAGAACAGAGTCTGATGTCTTGAAAATGTTGTAGTCAAACATCAAATAGGTTCAGACATACAACCAATAATCATTGGGTAAGAGTCCCTTCCCATGGCTCACACTAAAATTATCACTTATGGCTTACGCTAAAATTGAGCCATAAAATTCAGTCCAATGTGCTTGATAGGCCTATGCCAGTACATAATCCCAAAGCCCCTTCATGGAGGGCCCTGATAGCATACCCCTTTGCTTAAATGCCAATTCCTGAAACTTCCAACTTAAGTTGGTTAAATCTATACAAGAAGGTTGATAGGCTGAGCAAATGTAGCACAAAGCAGCACAGCTCAAAGTGCAAGCTTGCCAGCATGAAGGTGAGCATGTGAAAGCAAGAGAAGAAAGACCACTGGTGGTAGTCATTGCCTAAGACTTACTGTGCCAACTGCTTTGTGGTTGCCCCATTGAGGATGGGATCAACCCTCCTCCACTCAAAGTTGGTTCACGTGATGATACAGGTAATGTTAGACATGTGCCAAGAATGTATAAAGGGGTTTATTAATCACCTATTGAGGTTTTCTGGGTAGAAAAGAAGAGAAATCCAAGGTGTTGTGGAAATATCTTAGGGGGAGTGGCTTTGTTCTCTCTTGTATTTAGGGGCTGGGGTCAGAAGAGCATTACTATGTACAGGCTCGGGTTTGTGTGGTTTGAACTTTGGACTTGTGTGGCTCCAAGGAAGGGAATTTTCAGGCTTTCTTATAGGCTCTCCAAGGTACCACAGAAAGGAAAAGGATCATGTTGGGTCTTGAAAATGTTTTAGTGAAAACTCAAAAAGGGAGTCAGATACTATAATTACCTGTGTTTTCAAGAGCCACATTTTAGAAACACCCCTTTTATTTCTAATATATGCTTGGAAATAACTACAAATTATCAATAACTAGTAGATTTAATTACATCTACAAAATCCCATTTGCCATACAAGATAGCATAATCAAGGTGTGATTTGTCATTATATTCCTAGTCCCGATTTTGATTTAGTCATACCGCACATTATAGACAACTATATGTGGCTGCAAAGGGCACATGAGCACAGCAAAATGACAGTTGAATCAGGAAAAAATAATTGAAATTCAAATGTATATGAATTGCTTAGGAAATTATGTCAACATTTATCATTCACATCAAGAATTTTAATGTCTAGGGAGACCTCAGTGTGTGTGTGTGTGTGTGTGTGTGTGTGTGTGTGTGTGTGTGTGTGTGATTTAACAGTACTAAAAGATCTGGAGTTGGTGATTTCTGTGAATTTTTTATAACTATAATTCCTTTATTCTAAGAATTTCCATGTAGGTTATGCCATTGACTAATCTGACACCTTTATATTTGACTCTAACCACCTATGCAAATTTAAATTTTGGTTCTTTAATTTTGGCTTCTTAAAAATATGATCTATCAAATATGTCAATCTAAAAAAAATTCTGAAAATGCTTTGATACTCTCCCTGTTGATTGACAGTAGGATATATATCTGTTTCTCTTGATTCTGGACTTCTCTGATTGTATAATCAATAAAATATGGCAGAAGTGATGCTGTTTCAATTTCTAGACATCCTCTATTTCAGGTGTTGAGGTCCATTAATGATTGGAGCCGTTAGTCACTGTGTAAAAATTACTACTCTTCTTGAGGTGCAACACCCAAGGATATCTGGGCTAGCTACTTGAACAAGGTGTGTGGAGAGATTCTTGGCCAACACTCAACCATTTGTATCATCCCAGTTAAGGCCCTAAAAGTGACCCAAGTGTCCCTATGGTCTCCTGTCCATATTCCTGATAACAGATTCATGGCCATAATAAATGTTTGCTGCTGTTTTAAGCCACCACATGTTGGGTTTGTTTGTTGCTGATAACTGTAATTGGTAACTGGAACATAATTTGGTACTCAAATTTGTTATGCTGCCGTGACAAAATCCTAAAGCATTCACTTCAGGTCATTTGTCTTGTTTACCAGGTTTGGGCCATTAAGAATAAAGCTGTGTAGTAAGCAGGATTCTAAAGTGCCCCTAATCCCAGGGATTATAAATATGTGAGATATCACAGCCAGGATTATATAAGATTGAAAGGCAAAATGAATTTTGCATATGTAATTAAGTGTACTAAGTGGTTTGACCCTGAGTTAAACAAACGGGAGATTATCTGCCTGCGCCTAACATAATTGCATGATCCTTTTAAAGCAGGGAGGTTTCTCCTAATAGCAGAAGGGAAAGAGAGAGTTAATATCCTAGAAGGATTTGGGGCATCTGTGTTGGCTCAGTGGGTTGAGCATCTAGCTCTTGGTTTCAGCGCAGGTCATAATTGCTGGGTTGTGATCGAGCTCTATATTGGGCTCTGTGAAGCTTGCTGTCTATCCTTCCCCTGCTTGGGTGTATGCTTTCTCTTTCTTTCTCTCTCTCTCTCTATCCCCCCTTCTAAATAAAAAAAATAAAAATAAAAAAATACAGTACTAGAAGGATTTGACAATGCTGTTGGAAGTTGAGGTTGGAAAGAACTACATACAAAGACCAAGACTAGCTTGTAGGATCTGAATGAAACTTCCAGACAGCACCCAGCAAGGAAATTGGAGTGTGTGTGTGTGTGTGTGTGTGTGTGTGTGTGTGTGTGTCTGTCTGTCTGTCTGGTGTCTCCGTTTTATACTATACAGAACTCAAACCTATCAATAACCTGAATGAAACTTGAAGTATGCTCTTTCCCAGATATTTTGTAAAGAACTCAGTCATGGCTACTCATACTTCTTATCTACAGAACTATGAGATAATAATTGTAAGATATTCTAAGATGATTCATTTTGGGTACTTTGTTATAGTGAAAGAAAATAAATACAAATTGCATGTACATTTTGGGCATGGCTTTTTTTGGGTAAACATGCTTTATTTTGGATAAATCCATAGTAGTAGAATTGGTACGTTCTTGGATAGGACTATATTTAACTTCATTAGACAATGCCTGTGATAATGTTTTCGTTTTAGCCATTCTTGGTGTAAGACAACATTATCTTATTCTGATTTAATTTGAATTTCCCCAATGACTAATAGTATTGAACATCTTTTCATATTTCCTATATATTCTTTTGTAAACATCTATTGAAAATATTTTGCCAATTTTGCCAATTTGTAGTTATATGCCTCAAGTTATTTGAGTTATTTATATTTTTATACATTCTAGAAAAGCATTCATGATCAGCCATGTTACCAACATACAGCTTACATTTTTATTTGCTTAATGATGGCTTTAAAGAACAAAAGTTTTAATTATTCCTTCTATTTTTTGTTTCTACTCTCTCTTTTATTTCTTGGATATATTATTAAGAATTTATAATAGTCATTTTGTAGACATATTATCATACCATTTTTACTTTAAATGGCTTCATATTCTACATGGTCACATTTTTAAACAAAATCATGCACAGTGTATAAGGTGTTACCATTTAAGATCTTTAAGTGATCAGTATATTATTTCAATTAGTTATTTTCATAGTTTTAATTAAATGTGACCTTTTAAAAATAGAGAGTTATTACTGAGATAATATTCTTTGAATCTCATTAAACAGATTGGCTTGCAAAAAAAATCAATTTCAAGATCTCTGAAACATATCAATAAAGGAATCCAGTTAATTTCAGATTTCCTTGTAATCAGCAACCCTATTTTCATATGATGTTGAATAATGACGGTTAAGAAATTTTTAGCTTCTCTTTGCCCTTCGTACTATATAATTTACCTCACACCATAATTGTTTTTCATTGTATGACTGCCTCCTCCCTGCAAGAAAGTTCTAACTGCCAATATGGAGTAAAGATCATTCAAAATTCACCTGAGTGATGCTATTATACTACATGTCAGATTCATGGGCTTATACTCAGGACCATTGGGTTATAGATTTAAACTGTAACTATACATCTTTAAAACATTTCAGTCTGCATTGAATAATTGCATTGTCTTGGCCAATTTGGATTGGAGAAGCCAAGGTTGCTTGCCTGAGATAGCCTAACTTCTCTACCATGTTTGTAGTTGTTTACATTGCAGTTAAGTTAGAGCATTAATTCATTGTAATTGTTCTATTTACTTTTTATCTTCCTCTCTTTTTCTGTCTTCTCTAGTTTTAATTGAGCAATTTATATGATTCTATTTCCTCCTCTCAATTGGTCTATCAATTATGTATTTAAATTAGTTCACTTTAGCTTGTCGAAATCTGTTTTCTAGTGGAGCAGTCAAATGTAATGTATTTGTGTGTGTGTGTGTGTGTGTGTGTGATCAGCCTATCTGTTTTGCTGCTGTTTTGATAGCATGTCGCCTCTCAGGTAACTTCTCTTGCCTCTTTAACTCTATCCACCCTTTGCTTTTTGACCATAAAGTACATGGATTCTTGTGGTATTTTCGTGTGTGTGTGTGTGTGTGTGTGTGTGTGTGTGTGTGTTCTTATTTGTTTTTCTTCACAGTTTGAACTACTGCTTCCTTTTCTCTACGTACCAGTAGCCTGTCAAGCTGTTTGCTTGAGATCTTTGGTGGTTGATATATACATACTTTCAGGGACAACATATTAGTATCTAAAGCAGAATTATCTGAGACACCTCCAGGATCTTAGCCAAGTGGAAAATGGGATCATTCACTAAGGGAGAATGGGCAAATATGGTGACCATCTTACCCAGTTAAACTTCTCAAGTGGAAGAAGTTTATATAAATTGCTCAATATATAAATTATTATTTATAAATAAATAAAAGAAGTTCATATAAATTGCTCAATTAAAACTAGAGAAGACAGAAAAAGAGAGGAAGATAAAAAATAAATAGAACAATTACAATGAATTAATGCTCTAACTTAACTGCAATGTAAACAACTACAAACATGGTAGAGAAGTTAGGAACTGATTTTAAAGGAAAGAAAGGCAACTGTAAATGAAAGTATATTTGTAGTTTCTTCTAGCATATAAACAGTACCATACTAGAGGACAAACATAAATGCCTTAGGAAATGATTAAAAAAAGAACACCGTGAAGAAAATTGTGATGTATTTTGAAAAAAAATACTTGCATGAGATGTGAAAGCAATCTCTGTCTCTCTCTCTCTCCACAAATGTAGATAGATATAGCTATATGCTATATATATAGCTATATTCTCTTTATATAGATAGATATAGATACAAGCCATAGATGATAGATTATATTACTTAGAAAAATTTAAGGGATCAATGAAGTTCTAATCAGCATTGCCACACCTCCCCTTATGTTTGGATGAGATACTAGGCGTAGAAATTTGGAGAGCAATGAAAGAAATAGGAAGAATATTTTATCCTTATTTTTTCCCCAAAGAGAAAAAAATAACTTGTTATTTAAACCGCAGCTGATTGACATTTCAGTTTTTGCTTGCTTTGACTTTAGTAGGTTTACAGATAATTCATGTGACCTCAATGAATGGGTTAACTGTATTACAGACATCAAGACGGATTTGAAATTGGACTTTGGCCTTGCCTTGAGAAATGTAAATTCTTGGAAACTCTGTGGAACTAATTGTTCTAGAAAAACAAACACAACTGTGGTTCATCCCAAAATAGAATGTAAAGTGACAGACCTTGATTGTTGTGAATGAACACATATATGTAACTTCAGAAGACTTGTGCATGGTCAAAAAAGTATGAATAACATTTTATTATGTTAAGTGTTGGCAAAAAGCACCTAATTCATGTTGACAGGTGTCTTGGCATGCTGTTAAAGACTTTAGTTCCCATATGACCCAGCTTCATGGGGTCTTTTGCATGCCTCATTCTCAACACATCATATTGTGGAAAAGTCCATGACCTGTCACAAATAAGAACCAATAGAGACATTTAATGAGTGCCCAGAGACCAAAGATGGACAGAGGAGACACAAATTTATAAGGCAGGAGGCTCATTGACTACACTTTTTTAGTAACTTAGACCTGACTTAGCACATCTGAGCTAGTGTGTGAAATAGAGATTGATAACAATTGGGTTCTGAAGTCTGGCCTATTTTAATAAAGTCAGTTCCCAGATTATCAGCATTGCTACATAGATAATCTATGTTAAAAGGCAAAAGATTTATACGATCTCAATAGAAACCAGAGTATAGATAATCTATGTTAAATTGATGTTAAGGACTCCAGTTATAGGTACTCTTTGCCAGATAACTACAGAGTCCTGCTTCTCAGACTTTGCTCTAAGTCATGTGACTACCTTTGTTCAAAGGAATCATTGTAAATACGATACTGTAAGAAACTTGGAAACCCTTTCACATGTCCATTTGCTGCTCTTAAACTTTCCCATCTCTAATAAAAGATTATTTCCAAACTAGGCTACTGGAAGAAAATAAATGCATGGCCCAGTTACCTCTGTTTTCCTAAATGTTACCCAGCTAAGTACCAGACATGTGAGTGATCCTAAAAATGACCGGAAAAGTTACCTGGCCAAACCTAGGTAAATTGTCTACCTGAAGCTTTATAAGCTAAACAAAAGGATATCATTTTAAGCCACTGAGATTGAAGGTTTCTTAAGCAACATTATGTGCAGAATGTAATATGTTCATACCACTTCTCAATTATAATGCTGACCACTGAGCATGCAGGCTATCTACACATAACTTAAAAGCGTGGAACACTGAGAACTATGGGTATTGTAGTGCTTTATACTACTACTCTGCTTCTAAGATTTTCCCTAGAAAGTTTTATTTATATCTGTTCTCTTCTGGCATACCCTTCTATTGACGTGTATTCATACCCTTTCATTTGACAGCATTTGATTATACATGTGTGTGTTGGGGGGGGAGATAAATGTAATCAATGAAGTTATGGAGAATAGAAAATTAAGACAATAACAAAGATTTATAGAAATGGTAAATCTTAGATTCAACTATAATATCACCATCAAAAGAAAATTTATTGTCATTTTGTTATTTTATCCTTGCCTATTTTATGAAAAGATGAAGACAGATAAATAGGAAGTTTTACTTTTATTAATGTTTGTTTAAAATCTTTTCTAATTCAAGAAGCTTGTATATTATTTATAACTTTTCTTCATTTATCAGTTCTGGACATATGCTTTATTTAGGTCATTTACATAATTTAATTAATTTACTTATATATATTTAATTCATATATATGAAAGATAGAAACATGCCTCTTATTAATCTGTTATTACTCTTGAATGTAGGTCAGAAGAAATTTGCTCCTACTGGACCTGACTCGGTTGGTCATTGTTTGTGTTAGATCTCAGCAGATGAATTAATTTAGTGGGTTTACTCAAAGCAACCAGTATTGACTTCAAGCTTAAATAATTGAGAAGTATTTAGGGTCAGTAATGTAGAATCAAGACGGAGTCTGAACATTAGAATACAAAAGGAGTAAGGCTGGGTTAATATGAGAAGTATTATATTAAAGGCTTCATCCAGCCATTTAGTGAGTTCTTTATCTTTGCATTGATCAGAATCAGGTCTCAAATATGTGTTTACTCACCAGAGAGAATCCCACCCATATGCTAGATTTCTTCCTTCTCCCTGTGAAATCTGCACAAAATTCGACCAGGCTGCTTTCCATTTCTCTCTTGGTTGGCTATCCAGTTGACAGATTTAATCTAAGGTTGTGATGACTGATTATAGCATTAACAATCAAATAAGGACTCCAGGATATATTACTTGAACTAAAAGAATTAACATCTGCTTATGGAATTTGCTGGGTATCGAAAACCGATATAAGATAAATCAACCCTAAAAAACCTACTGGCACTTAAAACTAGCTTTTCTACTTGGATGCAGAATATTTTGATTGACATTATAGTCAATGCAGTCACAAAATAGCTGTCAGCTGCTTTATGTTCCTGCTCATTCATGTAACCATTTCCCTGTGGCATTTATAGCAAATAGAATTCTTGAACATTTAGGTCCTTATAATCACTGAGAAGATTGCAGTTGGATTTTGGTAATCAGTGTTTAACAAAAACTATTACAAACCATGTAAGATATAGTTCACTTATTTTTTGTGTATGTGAATTAAAATTCCCCCTTTCCTTCTGTATTTTCATTTAAAATGGATTGAAAGGAAAGCTAATGGCATATTTCTGATAGTTTACCTCTATTGACATTACAAATCCAGCTGTCAGTCTGACAGCAAACCTCCTTAGCATGAATGATTCAAGGAATTTCTTGGAACTGTAATAAATTTCAGCAAAAATTTAAACTAAAATAGTAGCCTAAAATATTTATTTATCTAGATAAGTGGGAACATTTTAAAAGATGAAAATTAACATGCTGAAGTCTGAGGCTAAACATAAGGGGTGAGGATAGCTCATAATCTTTTGAGAAAGAACAAGGTCAGCCATGTGAATTAACAAGATAGAGATTGATGATGAAACATGAAACTTGGCAGACTACCTGGAATCTATGATGGTCAAAGGCAGCACTAGTAGGGACTGATTCAAGACTGAAGGTCTTAGTAACTGAATTATAGAATCTAAATCAATTCTGAAAATAACAATGCATCATACTGTGAAATTACTTTTCTAACGTTATTGGGAACAAGTTTCTCTCTGCTCTGTTAAAATTTAAACATAGCTTCCAGAAAAAGAAAACGGAGAATTTCAAACTTAATCCCTTACCTAAGACATATTTGGACAATTAAAGACAATTTATACTAAAAACAAATGACTTACATTATAATATTCTAAAATATTATATTCCAGAGTTGTAAAAGACTGTTGAACTACACTTGATTATATTCAATTAGAAGTATTTGAAAATTAGCTAACAATAAATGTATTAAAACTAATGAATACTGAACTATTTAATATAGTACTCAGTAACTTAGAGAAAAGGAAAATAAAATTATGTATAAATGCTTTTTAAGTGTCAAGACATAGAAAGTGGCTGTCATACTCAGGTTATGAGCACCATACATATCTACTGGAAGATGGGACAGGTGATTAATATCAAACAGCTTGGATCAGTAAGATGTAACAGGGTGTAAAATTTCACTGAAGCTAAAATTGACACCCTGAGACTAATTTCTGAACTAGACGTATTCAGTAATTTGAAAATCTCCTAAACACCATACATACTATTTTATTGTGATGGCTAACTTTATGTGATAGCTTGACTGGGCTAAAGGAATGCCCTAATAGCTGTTAAAACATTATTTATAGGTATGTCTGTGATGATGTTTCCAGAAGAAATTAGGATCTGAACCTATAGACTGAGTAAAGAATGCCCTCACCAGGAGGATGGACATCATGCAATCTTTTGTAGGGCCTGGATAGAAGGATAGATGGATGAAGGGTGAATTTTCATTCTCTGTTTGAGCTGGGACACCCATCTTTTTCTGCCTTCATACATTGACACCCCTGGTTCTCAGGTCTTCAGATTCAAACTGGAGTTTATACTATTGGATCCCTGGTTTCCAGGCCTTCAGGATTGCACTGTAACTCTAAGCCTAGCCTCCTGCATCTCCAGCTAGCAGACAGTAGTTCGGTGGGACTTATCCTTTAGAATTTCCATTTATCCATAATTTCATGACCAGCTCCTCAAATCTCTACAAATGTATGGATGTGTGTATGTATCTGTTTATCTATGTGTATCTATACTATCTCTCTGTCTGTCTATCTAACTTACTGGTTTTATTCTCTGGAGAACTCTGGCTAATACAATCACTTCTAATGTATGCATCATATTATGCCCAATCATCAGCCTAAATGACAGTTTCTTTAGCCTCTTGTTTCTAATTTAACTTAGCTTCATAAATGAAAACTTAACCTTATTAGTACCCCTCACCCTCATCCAACCCAGAAGGTTATATCACTTTGGGATTTGCTTTCATGAGAAAAACAGTGAAATCTTCCACTTGGTTGTAGAAAAATCACATTTTGTTGATTACACAGCATTCATATCTCCAGTATTTGGAGCTTCACAGTTGCTTCACTAAAATTTAAAGCTGTCTTTCAAAGAGAGTGCCACTTCTCTCATCTCTCTTAGAAGCTGAAGATTGACATGTCTTCATTTTCTACCTTTGGGGTTAAGCAAAGCCTCTACTTAACTTTTGGATCCTAACCCTCTTCCTCCTTATCCCTTACCAGTTTTTATACTGGGAAATACTTATGGTTCTTTTATTGAACTTTGTGAATCATATATACATATCAAATATACTAATAATTTTTTACCCTTTATTTGCCAAATATTTCAAATTTTGTTGGATTTTGTTCTGTTTAAAGCAATTTTGCTTTTAAAAAGTTATGTATTTTAAATGTTTAGGTCATAATATCTATTTATTTATATTTTCCATTAATTTTAAGGCTTAAAATCCTTCCCTAAAGATCTTTTTTCTACTTCTTACTACAACTATGTAATGACACCCACTACCAGTGAATTGTACACTTCCTTTTACATTGTTTAAGGATTTCCCAACATTAAGCAAATTAACACAATGAATGCTTAATAAGATTCTTTGGTTTAGGTTTATTTTTTAATTTTTATTCGATTTATTTTTTTAAAATTCACATCCAAGTTAGTTAGCATATAGTGCAACAATGATTTCATGAATAGATTCCTTAATGCCCCTTACCCATTTAGCCCATCTCCCCTCCCACAACCCCTCCAAAACCCTCTGTTTGTTCTCCATATTTATGAGTCTCTTATGGTTTTGTCCCACTCACTGTTTATTATTTTTCCTTCCCTTCCCTTATGTTTGTCTGTTTTGTATCCTAAAGTTCTTATATGAGTGTAGTCATACGATATTTGTCTTTCTCTGACTAATTTCACTTAGCTTAGTACCCTCTAGTTCCATCTGTATAGTTGCAAATGGCAAGATTTAATTCTTTTCGATTGCCAAGCAATACTTCACTGAATGTATATACAACATCTTCTTTATCCTTTCATCCATCGATGGACATTTGTGCTCTTTCCATGCTTTGGCTATTTTTGATAGTGCCGCTATTTTGGGTGCATTTGTCCCTTTGAAGCAGCATACCTGTATCCCTTGGTTAAATACCTAGTAATGCAAATGCTGGGTCATAGGGTAGTTCTATTTTTAATTTTTTTGAGGAACCTCCATCCTATTTCCACAAATGTCTGCACCTTTGCATTCCCACCATTAATCCAAAGAGATCCTCTTTCTCTTCATCGTCTCTAACATCTGTTGTTGACTGAGTTGTTATTGTTATCCATTCTGACAGGTGTGAGGTGGTGTCTCATTGTGGTTTTGACTTGTATTTCCCTGATGAGAAGTGATGTTGAGCATCGTTTTATGTGTCTGAGAGCCATCTGGATGTTTTCCATGGAAAAATGTCTGTTCGTCTCTTGACCCATTTCTTCACTGAATTATTTGTTTTTTGGGTGTTGAGTTTGTTAAGTTCTTTATAGATTTTGCAAATACTTCTCACATTTCATCGGTTATTTTTATAGTTTTGCTGAGTGTTTCCTTTGCTGTGCAGAAGCTTTTGATTTTGATGAGGTCCCAGAAGTTCATTTTTGCTTTGTTACCTTTCCCCTGGAGACATGTTGAGTAAGAAGTTGCTGTGGCCAAGGCTGAAGAAGTTCTTGTCTGTTTTCTCCTCTATGCATTTGATGGCTTCCTGTCTTCTAGGTTTTTCATCCATTTTGAATTTATCTTTGTGTATAGTATAAGAAAGTGGTCCAGATTCATTCTTCTGCATGTCGCTGTCCAATTTTCCCAGCACCACTTGCTGAAGTGACTGTTTTTATTCCATTGAATATTCTTTCTTGCTTTGTCAAAGATGGGTTGGTCATACATTTGTGGATCCATTTCTGGGTTCTCTGTTCTGTTCCATTAATCTGAGTGTGTTTTCATATGCCAGTACCATATTGTCTTGATGATTACAGCTTTGTAATACAGTTTAAAGTCCAGGATTGTTAAGTCTCCTGCATTGGATTTCTTTTTCAAGATTACTTTAGCTATTTGGGGTCTTTTCTGATTCCATGCTAATTATAGGATTGTTTGTTCTAGCTCTGTGAAGAATGCTGGTGTTATTTTGGTAGAGATTGCATTGAATATGTAGATTGCTTTGGGTATTATTGACTTACTTATCCAGGAGCATGGAATATTTTTCCATTTTTCTGTGTCTTCTTCTATTTCTTTCATAAGCTTTCTATAGTTTTCAGTGTATAGATTTTTCAAATCTTTGGTTAGATTTATCCCTAGGTATTGTATGATTTTTGGTGCAATTGTAAATGGGATTGATTCCTTGATTTCTTTTTCTGTTGCTTTACTGTTGGTGTATAGGAATGCAACCAATTTCTGTGCATTGATTTTATATCCTGCCACTTTGCTGAATTCATGGATCAGTTCTAGCAGTATTTTGGTGGAATGTTTTGAGTTTTCCGTATAGAGTATCATATCATCTGTAAAGAGTGAAAGTTTCACCTCTCCTGGCCATTTTGGATGCCTTTTATTTCTTTGTGTTGTCTGATTGCTGAGGCTAAGACTTCTGATACTATGTTGAATAACACTGGCCAAGTAGTCTTGTTCCTGATCTTAGTGGGAAAGCTCTCAGTTTTCCCCATTGAGGATGGTATTAGTATTGGGTGTTTCATATATGGCTTTTATGATCTCAAGATACTATCCTTCTATCCCTACTTTCTTAAGGGATTTTATTAAGAAAGGATGCTATATTTTGTCAAATGCTTTCTCTGCGTCTATTGAGAGGATCATGTGGTTCTTGTCCTTTCTTTTATTGATGTGATGAATCACATTGATTGTGTGGCGATTATTGAATCAACCCTGCATCCCAGGTATGAATCTCATGTGGTCACAGTAAGTAGTGTTTTTAATGTATAGTTGGATCTGGTTGGCTAATATCTTGTTAAGGATTTTTGCATCTATGTTCATCAGGGAAATTGGTCTATATTCTCCTTTTTAGTGGGGTCTTTGTCTGGTTTTGGAATCAAGGTAATGCTGGCTTCATAGAAAGAACTTGGAAGGTTTCCTTCCATTTCTGTTTTTTGGAACGGTTTCAAGAAAATAGGTGTTAAGTCTTCCTTAAATGTTTGGTATTCCCCTGGAAAGCCATCTGGTCTTGGACTCTTGTTTTTTGGGGAAATTTTTGATTACTAATTTGATTTCTTTACTGGTCTGTTCAGTCAGAACATGAGTCTGTTCAGATTTTCTATTTTTTACTGTTTCATAGAAATTTTTCCATTTCTTCCAGATTGCCTTTTTTTATTGGCATATAATTGCTCATAATATCCTCTTATTATTGTTTGTTTTTCTGCTGTGTTGGTCGTGATTTCTCCTTTTTCATTCTTAATTTTATTTGGGTTCTTTCCTCTTTATTTTTGATCAAACTGACTAGTAGTTTATCAATTTTGTTAATTCTTTCAAAGAACGAACTTCTGGTTTCATTCCTCTATTCCACTGTTTTGTGTTTGTTTGTTTCCTTGTTTTTGAGTTTCAATAGCATTGATTTAGCTCAAATCTTTATTATTTCCTGTCTTTGGCAGGTTTGGGGTTTTATTTGTTGTTCTTTTTCCAGCTCTTTGAGGTGTAAGGTTAGGTTGTGTGTCTGAGACCTTTCTTCCTCCTTGAGGAAGGCATGGATTGCTATATAGTTCCCTCTTATGACCACCTTTGCTGCATCCCAGAGGTTTTGAACTGTGGTATTATCATTTTCATTGACTTCCTGTACTTTTTAATTTCCTCTTTAACTTCTTGGTTAGCCCATATATTTTTTAGTAGGATGTTCTCTAGTCTCCGAGTATTCTCTTATCTTTCCAATTTTTTTTTTCTTGTGGTTGATTTCGAGTGTCATAGCTTTGTGGTGTGAAAATATGCATGGTATGATCTCGATCTTTTTGAACTTGTTGAGGGCTAATTTGTGTCCCAGTATGTGATCTATTCTGGAGAACATTTCATGTGCACTGCAGAAGAATGTATATTTTGCTGCTTTAGGATGAAATGTTCTCAATATACCTGTTAAGTCCATCTGGTCCAGTGTGTCATTCAAAGCCATTGTTTCCTTGTTTTTCTGTTTAGATGATCTGTCCATTGCTGTAAGCGGGGTGTTGAAGTCCCCTACTTTTACGGTATTATTATCAAAGAGTTTCTTTATGTTTGTGATTAATTGATTTATACACTTGGGTAGTTCCACATTTGGAGCATAAATGTTTACAAATGTTTTGTCTTCTTGGTGGATAGACCCCTTCATAATTATATAATGTCCTTCTTCATTTCTTGTTACAGTCTTTATTTTAATGTCTGGATTGTCTCATATAAGTATGGCTACTGCAGCTTTCTTTGGTGATCATTAGCATGATCTATGGTTCTCCATCCCCTTACTTTCAATCTGAAGGTGTCTTTATGTCTAAAATGGGTCTCTTGTAAACAGCATATAGATGGATCTTGTTTTCTTATCCATTCTGTTACCCTGTGTCTTTTGATTGGAGCATTTAGTCCATTGACATTTAGAGTGAGTACTGAAAAATATGAGTTTATTGTGATTATGTTTCTTGTAGAGTTGGAGTTTCTGGTGGTATTCTCTGGTCCTTTCTAGTCTTTGTTGCTTTTGATTTTTTTTTTTTTTTTCCCATCTTTTCTTCCCTCAGAGAGTCCTCCTTAAAATGTTTTGCAGGGCTGGTTTGGTCTTCATGAACTCCCTTAATTTTTGTTTGGGAAACTTTTAATCTCTCTTATTTTGAATGACAGCATTGCTGGATAAAGAATTCTTGGCTGCATATTTTTCCGATTCAGCACATTGAATATATCCTGCCACTCCTTTCTGGCCTGCCAAGTTTCTGTGGACAGGTCTGCTGCAAACCTGATCTGTCTTCCCTTGTAGGTTAAGGACTTTTTTTTTCCCTTGCCGCTTTCATGATTCTTTACTTGCCTGAGTATTTTGTGAATTTGACTATGATATGCCTTGTTGATGGTCGATTTTTGTTGAATTTTGTGGGAGTCCTCTGTGCTTCCTGAATTTTGATGTTTGTGCCTTTTCCTAGGTTAGCAAAGTTTTCTGCTATGATTTGCTCACATAACCCTTCTACCTCTTTCTCTCTATCTTCTGGGACCCCTATGATTCTAACGTTGTTCCTTTTTAATGAGTCACTGATTTCTCTTATTCTTAAATCATGCTTTTTAGCTTTAGTCTCCCTCTTTTTTTCCACTTCATTATTCTCCATAAGTTTGTCCTCTGTATCACTGATTTCCTGCTCTGCCTTATCCATCCTTGCTGCCGTGGCATTTATTTGAGATTGCAGCTCAATTACAGCATTTTTATAATTTTATCCTGACTAGCTTTACTTCTTTTATCTCTGTAAAGAGGGATTCTAGTCTTTTTTTTTTTTTTTAACACCAGGTAGTGTTCTTATTATCGTGATTGTAAATTCTGGTTCAAACATCTTGCTTATATCTGTGTTGGTTAAGTCTTTGGCTTTCACTTTTTTCTGCTCTTTTCTCCCCCTGTCTCCATCCTCTTTCCACAGGCAAAAACAGCTCCCTACCCTCCACAGCTTTTCTCCCCAAATTCACCTCTATATGCTGTGTACCTACTGAGTTCTGTGGTTCAGGTTGTGCAGATTGTTTTGTTAATCCTCAAGTCATTTTTCTAGGTGGGTAGGGTGGTTTAGTGTTGACCTGGCTGTATTTCATGCAAGAAATATTTTTCAAGTTCTTGCTTTATGCAAGATGGAAAGGACTTTCATACTCTTCCACAACCTTGACTCCTCCTCTCGTTTAGATTTAATTTGGCTTGCTATTAAAGGTTGCTTGAATTTAAAAACAAGATGCAAGCAAAAAAATTTTTTTTTAACAATAGTATTTACAGACTGTTCCTATATTAAATTTGGCTCATACTGACATTCTTCCAGTATATAACACTAAAAAATGAAGCAATATGAAATACACTTTCTAGTTTATTAAAATCTTTACTGATAAGCATACCACTGTATAAGAATCATGTAATTTTATAATTCTTTACATATTCAAATAAAAGTGATTGGAATAGACCAGCAAACAAAGAAACAAAAAAAAATAATGAGTTGATGTTAGAAAATAATCTGATTCAGAGAAAATTATTTAAGTACTTAGGACATCTGCTTCAGCTAGAATTTTTTTTTTTTTTTTGACCTTTGGACCAATAAGTATTGGTGAAATTACCTAAAATATACCTAGTAACACAGTGGAAAATTAATCATCTTTTCATTAAAATGACAGCAATACCTACATATTAAGAATGTAGAGGGGCGCCTGGGTGGCTCAGTCGGTTGAGTGTCCGACTTCGGCGCAGGTCGTGATCTCACAGTTCATGGATTCGAGCGCTGCATTGGGCTCTGTGCTGACAGCTATCTCAGAGCCTGGAGTCTGCTTCAGATTCTGTGTCTCCCTCTCTCTCTGACCCTCCCCTGCTCATGCTGTCTCTCTCTCTCTCTCTCTCTCTCAGAAATAAAAACATTAAAATTTTTTTTAAAAAAAGAATGTAGAACTAAGATACAGAAAATATCTGAATAATTTGAATAACCAGGTTAGGAATTCCAGTAACCAGGTTATAAATCCTAGCATTTTCCAACTTGTCTTACTTTGGCATTTTTTTCTTGATAGCACATCCTTGATTTCTTATACATTCCATAATTATTTAATTCAGTTTATGATATTAAAAAAGCCTTTTATTTAATTGACTTATTTTTGTGATGAAATAATAACATTTGTCAAAGTGTGTTATATATTTATATCTAGTTACTGGGGAGACTTTACCTGCCTCTCATCGGTAATATTTGGTTATTCAATGAAAGAAAAGAAAGTATCCTTTTTTTGCTGTGCATTCTAAAAACACTATTTCTGGGGCGCCTGGGTGGCTTAGTTGGTTAAACGTCCGACTTTCGCTTAGGTCATGATCTTGCGGTTCGTGGGTTCGAGCCCCGCGTCGGGCTCTGTGCTGACTGCCAGCTCAGAGCCTGGAGCCTGTTTCGGTCTTTGACTTCCTCTCTCTCTGACCCTCCCCTGCTCACGCTGTCTCTCTCTCTCTCCTAGAAATAAATAAAACATTAAAAAAATAAATAAATAAAAACACTATTTCTCACTTATTTTTTAGCCTATAAATATGTTAACAAATATATCAAATCAGTATGCAACTGAAACCCACAAACAACTCAGCAAATAAAAAATGAAATTTCACATGCATTATTTTTATTTAATTGTCTCTGTAAATCAGTCTCTTTGTATTCCAGGATCACTGTGTATCGTCCATAGAGATGATAATTCCAATAACCTAGAACTCCACTTGACTAAAGTTATTATTTTTTTTTTACCACCTTTTGTCATCTTCTAATTTTTAGCAATATGATCTAGGCTTTTTCATTATCATTAAACTGCTGTTTTTCTATAATCAATCTCAAACTGTATTTTCAAACACCAGTCTCTGCATTTCCAGACTCCGCCCTCTGGTTTTGCGACTCTAACACTACCCCGGACCTGCAGGCCTTCTGGCTCCAGAATCCAGCTACTTTTCATCGTCTTCCACTCAATCATGCCTTCATTTCTGGCCTTCCCCACTTGGAATTTCATGATCAGTCATCATCATCTTTGGAATTCCGACTTAGAAAACTTTTTGTTCCTCAATCACATAACTTAAGGTTCTTAAAAATACAACTCGAGTCTGCATAAGTGGAACTGAATGTGACACTTACACCACGTACGTATAATCCCACTGACTGGCCCCCCTCTAACTTCATGATTTGTACACCACAAGTGAGTCCACAGTGTATTATTCCATATTTCCCTTGTCTATGTACTCTCCCACTCTCCTGCTAAAATATTACATAATTTTTCCTATCTCCCCAAAATTATAATGTCTACTACACTCGGCTGTTCTCAGATGTTGGCCTTATTTCGTCCTTTACCAGTAAAGTAAATGTAAAGAGAAGGGAACCTGTCTAACTTTAAGATGATACCCACCTACCTATTTGCTATGCCTACCTATTTGCTACTGTGGAAATATACTCAGTGCTTTTAGCTAAGAATAACCCCTAATCTTATTCAATAAGGCTTACTTATATCCACTGACAACTCAAGAATAGTGCTTATTCTCTTCTTTATCTTTCATGTACCATTGATTTTTCCTTCTATAATGAAATATTCCCCAAAGTATATAATTTTTGTCCCATTAAAACAGAAAAAACAAGGCCCACTCTCAATTTCTCATCTCTCTAGAGCCACCACCACTTTTTCCTTCTCTTCCCTTCTCAGTAAAACTTCTTGAAAGAGATTATATTTGTTACCCAGTTACCCTGCTCTTACTCTCTCTTAAACTCCTTTCAGTGAGTCTTTTGCCTTCAGTGTTCTATTAAAAATGGTCCTGTCAGCTTACCAGGGACTGCAAATTGCTAAATCCAGTGACCTTGTCTTAGCCCTCAGATCACTTGACCCGTAAATAGCATTTGATAGAGTCATATACTCTTTTATCCCCTGGCATTAATGCTTAACCTGTGCTTCTAGGTCAAGATTTTATTTAATTTTCAGCTAACTTTCTAGTTTCTTATGTCTTCCTTACTTTTGAATGTTGGAATGTTCCAGAACTCAGTCTGCTGAACTGTTGTTTTATGGCTGTGCCTATAATGAATATAAAATCTATATATCCACTAATATCTACTTTAGATTCATAAATCCTAATGTCTAACATTTTCCTTGTATATTTTAATAATACTTAACTAGTTAATAATAAGCTCCAGATATTGTCCAAGCCTACTCCTTGCATAGACTTTATCATTATGATACAATGTAACATTATTTTTTAATTGCTCAGCCCAAAGACCTGTAGTCAACCTTGGAACCCCCTTTTTAACATATCTCACGCTTGATCCTTTAGTGAATAGTGTTCTTTTATCTTCTACTTAATTCTACCTTCAAATTATATTCAGAATCTGACAGCTCTCCACTAACAGACTACTAGCTGAACCAAACTATCAACTTTTGACTATTTCATTGTTACACATTATTAGCCTACTTTATTTTTGTTCTCTTTTAGTCCGTGCTTATATTGCAATCAGAAAGATATGTTAAATTTTAATCACTTAAATATAATGGATAAGGGAAATGTCACTTGTATACTTTGGAGTCCAGTTAGACAGAAACCGCAGAGTAATTTAAACATAAAGAAATTTAATATAAAGAATTATTCTCTAGTCAAAAAGAGTAATGAAGACTTGGTAAATAACAAGTACTTGTTATTCTTTACAGCAATAGCAGGTATAAAGTGCAGCCACTACTTCTAGATTTGAGATAAATCACTCAATGAATTGCCCCCAACCACTGAGCAGAGATCTAGACCTTGTTGGACAGAAGAACATGTGTCACTAGATGGTGGGGAATTGCTGAGGTTAAAATATAAGTGAGGGGAAGATAAAGTAATGACAAATCTCAAATTCCTCAAAATTGCCATTGATGATAGTTGTTAATGGTACAGATTCTTTTGTGATATTCCATACCTTATGATGAACTGATGTTGAAGCAACTGTGCAGCACTGTTTGATAAAGTCAGCTTGAGGTTCTCTGTTGTTTATTAAATTGGCCATTAATTTTAATAATAGTTTTTTATGAATTAGTTCAATTGATTAAAAAACATAAATTATCGAGGTATTTTTTCAAAGATTGTCTAAACCTTGCCTGGGAAAAAATCAACAAACAAATCATGTAATTGGCAAAAATATGAGGAGAAGTAAAAAAAGCATTAAGTCAATACAAATAAGTATCAATGGATCATTATGTGGAAAATGTATCCATTTCCATATGTTTATGTATGGAGATATATAAAAATATATCTATATAAAAGATGTATTTGTATAGACATGGTTATATAGAAGCTTACCTTTTATATAACTAAAATACTTATACTTTTTTATAATACTGATAGTTAAAATTGTTTTTAATGTTTTATTTATTTCTGAGAGAGAGAGAGAGAGAGAGAGAGACAGTGTGAGCAGGGGAGGGTCAGAGCTAAAGGGAGACAGAATCCAAAGCAGGATCCAGGCTCCGAGCTAGCTGTCAGCACAGAGCCTGACGTGGGGGGCTCAAACCCACTAACCGTAAGATCATGACCTGAGCTGAAGTCAGACCCTTAACCAACTGAGCCACCCAGGCACCTCAGTAATTTTTAAAATACACAGATTTTTTAAAATTTTCCATTGAAGTTAGCATATATTACAGTATTGATTTCAGGACTAAAATCTAATGATTCATCCCTGACATATAACACCCAATGCTCATCCCCAAAAGGGTCCACCCTAATACCCTTTGCCCATTTAGCCCATTCCCCACCCACAACCCCTCCAGCAACACTCAGTTCTCTATATATGCTCTGTCCCCCTCCCTGTTTTTATATTATTTTTGCTTCCCTTCCCTTTTGTTCATCTGTTTTGTATCTTAAATTCCACATGAGTGAATTCATGATATTTCTCTTTCTCTAATTTTGCTTAGCATAATACACTCTAGTTCCATTCACATTGTTCCAAATGGTAAGATTGCATTTTTTTTTTTATTGCTGAGTAATATTCCAGTGTGTGTGTGTGTGTGTGTGTGTGTGTGTGTGTGTGTCTGCCTGCCTGTCTGTCTGTCTGTCTGTATAGTGCAATTGTTGGGTCATAGGGTAGTTCTACTTTTAATTATTTAAGGACCCTCCATACTATTTTCCAGAGTGGCTGCACCGGTGTGCTTTCCTACCAGCAGTGCAAAAGGGCCACTCTTTCTCCACATCCTCTCCAGCATCTGTTGTTGGCTGACTTGTTGATTTTAGCCATTCTGACAGGTGTTTATTTGTGGTATTTAATTGTGGTTTTACTTTGTGTCTCCCTGATGATGAGTGATGTTCAGCATTTTCTCATGTGTTTGTCAGCCATCTGGATGTCTTGGAAAAGTGTCTATTCATGTCTTTTGCCTATTTCTTCACTGGATTATTTGTTTTGGGGTGTCGAGTTTGATAAATTCTTTATAGATTTGGGATAATGACCCTTTATCTGATATGTCATTTGCAAATATCTTCTCCCATTCCATCAGTTGCCTTTTAGTTTTGCTAATTATTTCCCTGCTGTGCAGAAGTTGTGGGGGGTTTTGTTTGTTTGTTTGTTTTTATCTTGATGAGGCTCCATTAGTTCGGTTTTTTTTTTCCTTTGCCTAAAGAGACATGTTGAGTAAGAAGTTGCCATAGCCAGGGTTTTTGCCTGGTTTCTCCTCTAGGATTTTGATGGCTTCCTGTCTTAAATTTAGGCCTTTCATCCATTTTGAGTTTATTTTTATATACAGTGTAAGAAAGTGGTCCAGGTTCATTCTTCTGCATATTGCTATTGAGTTTTCCCAGCACCATTTGCTAAAGACAAAAAAAAAAACACAGAATTTTTTAAAGTCTAGTAATATACCTCCAAAGTAACAATTTAGCAAATATTTACATCTTCAGTTTTGCACTCAGTTTCAACCAACAAAAATGCCATGTATAAATACAACAAAAAAGGAATTGAGCACACAAAAGTTCTCATCTGAGTGTAGTAATAGACTCAGAGAGTCATGTAGTGTTATGATTCATTTTAATTCTATGGTTGAAAAAGAATAAAAAGTGTTTCTTGTAAAACTATTTACAAAATAATTGTAATAAGCAGGTATCCAAATTTAAGTGCCAAACCCAGTTTTTATTTATTTTTATTTTTTCCAAACCCAGTTTTTAAACTGTGAATATAGTCATTTACGAAAAAAGATAACTGAAGCTATCAACTATGAAAATAAACCATCCCTAAATAATCAAGTTGGCATACTCTAAAGGTAATCATCAACATGATAGCTAATACTTGAAATAGAAAAATAAATTCATGGATATGATATATCTGTATTTATATTATATATAATATATATTTGGATAAGGTTTCTGTCAGTATCTAAAGTGTCTATGCATTTTTATGTAACATTGATTTAAAGTCACAATATATTTCTTAGAATGGGCAAGCTACACAAAATTTGTAACCATGGAATACCTATTAAAGCGAAAGCCTAAAACTTAGCTCAAAAACAATTGTGTTTATGCAAGATTATTAAATTTAATAAATATCAAATGCAAGGAGAGCTACTCCAAAAAGTATCACATTAAAAAGTACATTTTAAAATATTTTAATGTGGAATTAAAAAGATGGGGAATAAAAGATATATTCTAAAGCTTCGTGTACTATGGACTTTTATTCCTCTGAAATTCATGCTATACCATCGCACTTTCCTCCAATTTTGCTTACCGTTTTCTACAGTTGCTCCAGGTCTCACGAAATCTTGTCCCAATAAACAAAGACTGTTCAGTGTTATCTTTCATACGAGAGGTGAAGGAGCACAGTCCTAATCCCAAATCCTCAGTTTTCTAGCTCTTGCTTTAGGGAAATCCCTTCATCTTTCTGAGATTTATTTTGCTAATCCATGAAATGAGTAGAGACAGTAATACATTCTTTGTAGAATTTTATAAAAGTAGAACTTTATAAAAGTAAAGAAGGCACTTGTTGCATGACAGTCAGTTATGTCAAGTATTCATTTAAAATTACTTTTGTATGTTACACTTACACACATGTTGAATACATTTATTTTAGTGGTCCATTGTTCAGAATTCTGGACTAATGAAAGATACTTGTAGAACCTATCTCTTTAAAAACAAGGTAAGAAAGAGTTGAATCAAGATAGTAAGGAAAATTTCCAGTTGTTCTTCAGTCAATAAGCTAATGAATCAATCCAGAATTTTACTGTAGTGCTTAGTTAAAATAAGCACTAAACCTAATCTATGCTAGTGACTATGTTACAGCAGAATATGAGGAGTTATACCCAGGAGTTTGCTATCCCAGACATCATATGTGTGTTTTTGCAATTTGCAGCAATACTGTTTCAATATACAGTGTGATTATATCAATATGATGATAACATTAGCTAGATAAAACAATAAAGTATAGCCAGGTCATACTTTTAACTGTTATTTGCACACAAAGTAAAATATACATACCATCAATAGCTGATACTTAAAGAATGCCTAATATGTACCAAAACCTGTTCTAAATTCACCTGGATGCAAAGATATACTTTTCACTATAATTCCATGAGCTATTTATATTGGCTTGCCTATTTTAAAGTGAAATAAAGTCAAATAAAGGAAAAATAAAGGCAACAAAGTCAAAGAGTTTAAGAGAAAGGTCACAGTTTATATAGCTAAGAAGTGGCACATACATTCTTATACCAGAGGCTGTGCTCTTAACCATATACATCACTGCCTCTCAAACAAGCAAACTGCTGACTCATCATAAAGATCATATAGTAGTTTTCCTCAACTGCTCCTCCTTTCTTTTCTTTTAAAAAACAATATATTGTTTAATCCCTCAGGTTTCAATTAAAGTAATGTATTAGATTGACATTCAAATATTTTTATTCAGTTCACTTTTAACTGCAAATACAGACATAGCTCTGAAATTAAGTAGTATCATTAATGAATATATTTGAAAAGCAATTTAATAACCCTGTTCTTTATCTAGAAACTGTCCATGATAAGGTCCTTCATTCTCTGTATGTTGTATCAGGGAGCAAAACCTGAAAAACAGAAAAATAGAATGAGGGTCTTACTGCAAACACTTCAATACAACTTTGCAATGACCCTTAGACATTTCATGTTTCTATCTCCCTAACTACCATACCCCAAAGGCTTTTTTATTAATATATATTTTATACAAATAATAGGTTTAATGTAAATGATGCATTTACAGTAAATTCAGATATTAAATGTCATGAAATTATTGAATATAATTTATAGGGAAGTGATTTGTAAATGTTTAGGTAGGTGAATATTTGTTACCATGTTATCGTTATAACCATGCCCTGAAGCCCATGTTGAGGACCATCTAACCAGTGAAACTAATTCCATATTACATGCTATCTTATTTCTGAAATCATCTTGAATTATGAGCTATAGAACTCTATTTTTAGTATATTATGCTGTATTAATATATTCTAAATAGATTGTGTCTTTATTGTAATCACAAAAAATAAAAGGAATATGGACCATAATATGAATGCTGCTTGCAAAACACGTTTCAAAAAATTGCATTTTTTAAGAAGTGATAGGCAAGTTGTAATCTCAAGATTTAATTCTTTGAATTCAGAAGGAGTTTATGGGCATAGGAGTAAGATATACACTATCTCAACTTGATGTTGTAAGTACATAAAGTATTACTTTCTGAGTGAGAGCTAATAAGTCTATGAAATTACCTGACACTCTGTCAGAGAATCAAAATATTGTTTATATATACAAACAGGTTCTAACCACAAAATATCTTACAATCTGTTCTTGTTGGCACGTTTACTACAAATATGCACATGAAATGTCAACCACAACCTGAAATATAAAATGTCTATCCAATTGCTTCAGAAGACTTAAATTACAATTTTAATATTAGGTATTTCTTTTGATTGTAAGAAGTGATGAAAAAAAAAAATAAGGCTTAACCAGGAAAGCCAGTGTTAGGCGGGACCCACAGCGCTCGAGACAATGAACGAGCACTAGTGATAGACATCTGTTCTGCAGGGATGCTCATTTGACAAGTCAGCAGAAGAAATTATTGCTTCAATATTTGTATCTCCATTTCTCTGTGTCTAATTTAATGACTCATTTAACATGCTTGTAATTCCTGAGATAATATTAGAAATCTGTTTCATAATTATGCCTCGGTTCTTACATGGTGTTTAAATTCTAGGCCATTATATACTGATCTACTGAGGTTATCATTTGAAACTTAACTCTTTATTGACTAAAATTAACTAATGCTGAATGTATATTTATCATAATTAAAATATATACAAAAATATTTTTCATGTGGTTAGAAATTGCTAGAAATGATCTCTGTTTCATTATATAAATGAAATATGAAAAAATACCAATAAACTTTAGAAATACAGGATGGCCTTTGTAAGAGCTCCTTGTATAGAACACACTTGATTAGGTAAGGACATTTTAGGATCATCTTCAGATGCATACATATTTTGTTGGCCTGAAGCATCTGAAATAGTCTTATGTCTTTGACCCAGAAGCCACTTAAAAAGCCTTTTGAGTTGTAATGATATTATCCATATTTTTTGCCCTTACTTTCAAAGGCAAGAATCAATTAAACCCTCCCCATTGCCCTAACAATTATTAGATTTGGCAGCAGTGTTACTTCTGTGAAAGAAAAAAAGAATACAAAAAAAAAAAAAAAAAGAAAAGAAAAAAGTAGTACTACAAAATATTTTTAAAATTGTGTTACCTACAGAATACTTTTTAAAATTACAGTTTTACTCAAAATTTATGTTCAATTATTTTTTCAGAAGCTCAGTTTCACAGAGTCTTCCAGGTGCCGCCTTAGAAGCAAAAAATGTTAGCCCAGAAGGACTGCTTTAGAATGGTTCTCCAACACCCAGCTCCAGTAGTATTCAACAGCAATGTATTTACATAAATCTACATTGAACTTTTTAGCACAGCCACCTACATATGCTTGCACGTATTTCTATATGTTTCATGAGAAAATAAAAATCTGAATCAAGCTCTAAGGAATGACAAGGTCTTAAAATACAATACAATATTGGTGCTTGAGCTCTTTCATAAATCATTTGTATTTTAGATTCTGGTGTTTCTGTTTAGAAGGACAAGTTCCAAATATGACACTAAGGAAAAGGGAAATCTGTGGCATTTTTTCTTCCTGAAAATTGTACTTTTGCCACTGTTCTTCCTTCTTTCTTTCCTTCATCATTATTTTCTTTCTTTCCCTCCCTTTCTTCATTTGTTTTAAAAAATGTAGTTTTACTCAAATTAGAGTTTTTCAAACTGTATATTGTAATTTCATTTATTTATTCTAACATCTGTTTATTGATTTTTTACTAGTTTGATGAAGCAGTCATTCTACGTTAACCTAAATTTTCCTTTGGAAATCAATACTGAGAGATGTTTTGCACTTTCACAATGTAAGGGTTCCGTGGAGGGAAGGCAAGTGGAGGTTTTAGCTAAAAAAGAGAAAAGTCTAAGAGCAAAATCAGAGTAAATATTGCTAAAGAGGAGACATTAAGAAAGCCTTAAGACTATTTCCGTTACTGCTTCACGTGAAATAGCATTTTTAGCTTTAAGTTCATTGTTTCTAAAGAGTTTCACAATTGCTCCTCTAGCCCCATGGTTACCTCTCTGCAGATGGAGCCGAATGGGATCTACTTCAGAGCTGGAAGTGGGTGGGGAAAATTTTAAGTCATAAAGGTTCACTTTTCCAATTCACACAGTGTAGAAAGAGGATGCAGTGCAGTGGCAGGGACTTGAAAACTGTTCACAAAGTTAATGCTTTTTTTGAGTCATAAACAGTAATATATCTAGAAGGGCTTCCTAGCTTCTAGGTAAGAAGGAGGAAATGTAGGAACAGCATGAAGAGGTGATTTTTGAGGAATTCTTAGAGGAAGAGATGTAGGTATATATAGGCATATACAGGAAGAGATGGAGGTATATACAGGAAGAGATGGAGGTATATACAGGTATATACAGGAAGAGATGGAGATATATACAGGTATATACAGGAAGAGATGGAGGTATATACAGGAAGAGATGGAGGTATATATAGGCATATACAGGAAGAGATGGAGGTATATACAGGTATATACAGGAAGAGATGGAGGTATATACATGTATATACAGGAAGAGATGGAGGTATATACAGGAAGAGGTGGAGGTATATACAGGCATATACAGGAAGAGATGTAGATATATACAGGTATATACAGGAAGAGATGTAGATATATACAGGTATATACAGGAAGAGATGTAGGTATATACAGGAAGAGATGTAGATATACACAAGGATGGCAAGAACCATGATGTAGGGAAAAGTGTTTACAGGCCTGTTTAAAAGTTTAGTTTTTATTATGAGGAGAGTAGAAACCCATGGTAGACTTAAGCTGGGAATGGGAAATGAATTTCGAACAGTCACTTTTGTTCATGAATGATTAAGAAGCATTGAATGAAAGATGAAGTGAATAAATGGTAGTTTCATATCTGTTTTATAGTGTAGTCCTCCTGCCTCCTAGATCACTGGAATGGTGCTGTTGACATACATATTGAACATATTCCCCACTTACACATGGGGTAGACAGTGTTCTGTACAGATGCAAGAGGTCTAGGTTTTGTTACTAACACAGCCTGCTTCATAACTTCCATTATGAAGGGAAGAGAGGAACAGAAGGATACATTTAATGTGCTGTTTAGTTGGATTTTTCTCATTATTTAGAACTATGAAAAATGAAAAATGTTTCCCTTCGTATACATATCATTATGTTAATATTTAAAGAACTAAAGGAATATGCTATTTTTCCTGTACAAAACATACATAATTTTCTATCATATTTACTTTTGGGAGTTTCAATAACTCAGAATTCATTGTCACTTGCAGTACAACTGTATAATACATGAAGAAATTTCCTAAGCCTTTTCTAAGTGTGGTTGATGCAGATATTAACAGCTGTTTATTTTTTTGTATATTTAAAAATTTTAATGTTTATGTATTTATTTATTTAGAGAGAGAAAGTGTTAGAAGGGGAGAGGGGCAGACAGAGAGGGAGAGAGAATCTTAAACAGGCTCCATGCTCAGCACGGAGCCCAATGTGAAGCTGGATCTCATGACTGTGAGATCATGACCTAAGCCAAAATCAATCAAGGGTTGGATGCTTAATTGATTCAGCCACCCAGGTGCCACATAACAGCTTTTGAAATTTAGGATTCCACACTATTATTGTTATTGTTTTTTATTTAGTTTGGACAAATAGACAAAGAGATGTCTTAACTAATTAAAATTGGCTAATAGATATGCTTCCACTGAGTCACATTTCAGGGGACTGAAATATCAAACCCATTATCACTTTGCAATTAAAAAGCAGGGTTTGTTGCTTTTATTATTTGGCTGTCTTTTACTTTACCTAATAAGATTATTTTTACTACCACTTGAGACATATTGAAAAAGTACACACAAGTGCATTCCAGAACCTAAAGCAATGAAGTCTATTATTGTACAAAAAAAAAAAAACAAAAAACATCACATCTTAACAAGCTTGTTTATCTGTTTTATGTCTTCAGTGAGTTCAAAGTATGAAAATATCTTCAATGTTTACTGAAAGATATCCATGAGATTTTAGCAAAAATTATTAAAGAATTTCCAAATTTAAAATAATTCAAGAAGTAAACACACTAAAAACATTATCAATATTAATCTTAGAGCAGTGTGTTTCTTTTTAATCCTTCCATGACTGTTCTTTTCAATTATTTAAGTAATATTATAGAGAGTTAAGATGACAGAGTAGTAGGCGGACCCTGTGCTTGTCTCATCCCTTGAACACAACTAGATAAATATCATCATTCTCAACACCTAAGAAATTGACCTGAGGACACAAATGGACAACTAGAGAGAAAAGAAGCTACATAATGGAAGGTAGATGGTGCGGCAATGTGATTTGAGGGAGAAAAGAATCCTGAGTGCTGTGAAAGGGAGGGACCCTTAACCATGGAGAGAGGAGAGAGAAAGATCAGTGTGAAGGGGTTGCACAAGAACACTTCACCAAAGCCAATGACTGCGAAAATGAGAGGGTGAATTACTGTTTTTTCAGCCTGAAGGCTGAAATTTTAGAAGTTTGTGTCATCACTGCCATCACTGATTTAGAGCCTGGAGGGCACTGTGATACGCCTATTGGAAAAGAGGCCAGAGGCCAGGAGTGGACAGTGTGGTCTGATGATCCCCTGGGACTCACTGGGAGAGACAGTTCTCCTTTTGAGAGTACATTTGGGAATGATGGCACTGCATCTTGGGACAAAAGGGCCAGCAGGCACAGCCGAGCTGCCCAGGCACAGAGGCACCTGCTGAGGGCAGCTAACCTGTAGGCTGGCTTTTTGCTACACTTCACCATAAACTACGAGCCCCTGCTTGTTTCTGCAGACTGCGCTTCTGGGACAAATGAGCACCAGTCCCAGTGTGGGAAGACTCTCCCACAGAGGATCCGGATGGGTTCATGCCATGATCAGTCCCTAAAATTTGGAGTTTTGAAACCTAGCTGGCCCACCTGAGATAAAACACAGGAACAATATGCACTGGCTGGGTAGACAGCTTGGACAAGGGTGAAGGCAAGGATGAGGGACCCCTGAGACATATAGGGGAGATTGTTTGCTCTTCTGTGCGACCTTCCCGAAGAGCAGCAAGTGCACACTCCCTTCTCTTGGGATGAGAGAGTGGGGCTGACACCATTCTTACACCCTGCACACCCACACAAATGGTACAGCACAGCCCACAGGACGCTTGAGGCACTTACATCCAGCCCCACTCCCCTGCAGTCTTCAGTTGCTTTTTTACTGGGGCAGGCATGCCTGAGAGCCAGAGCAGCAATGAACACATCCGTCAGAAGACCAGAACAAAACCCCCTACATGCACCAAGTCTGTTGACCATAGCGGACTGCAAAACTTCAGCACTAGTGGAGATTGGATCTTGCCTCTTTTAACAAGCAAGCTAAAGCAGATTTAGGAAAAACTTGCCACATCCGGGACAAGGTCCAAACATTCCCCACTGCAATCAAGGAGAAACTCTGCAGAGGACTGACTTGAAGGAAAGAGCAATCAAAACATAGCATCAAGTGCAAATAGTATATTCTAGAAACACTTCTGGAACTGCCAGACCCTGGTAAGTATATGACACCTTCTTAATCGAGCCATTACTCTTAGGAGCAGGAAACATAATGGGCTTTCCTAATGCAGAGAATACACAGACCTAGACAAAATTCCAAGATGGAGTAATTCATCCCAAAAGAAAGAACAGGAAAAGGTCATAGGCAGGGATCTAATTGCAACAAATTTAGGTACTATGCCTGGATCAGAATTTAAACAAGAATAATAAGAACACTAGCTAGAGGTGAGGAAAACATAGAAGACATCAGGAAATCCCTTAGCATGGAGATAAAAAAAAAAAAACTAAAAATCAGGCTAAAATTTTTAAAAAATGCTATAACCGAGATGTCAAACCTATTTGATGCAATGACCACATGGATGGAAGAAGCAGAGAACAAGTGATATAGAAGCTAAAATTATGGGAAATGATAAAGCTGAAAACAAGAGGAAAGAAAAATATTGGACCATGAATGCACTCTATAAAGCATAATAACATTCCTATCATAGTAGTCCCAGTAAATACAGGAGAAAGGGGGCAGAAAGTACATTTGAGCAAATTATAGCTGAAAATTTGCCTAATCTGGGGAAGGAAACAAACATCCAAATCGAGGAGGCAAAGAGAATTCCCATCAAAATCAACAAAAGCCAGCCAAGACCAAGGTATATCATAGTACATTTGCAAAATACAGAGAAAAGGAAGACATCCTTAGAGCAGCCAGGGAAAAGAAATCCCTAAATTGCAAGTGATGACAAATCAAGTTAGCAGATCTCTCCACAGAAACCTTGTTGACCAGAAAGGAGTAGCAAAATATAGCCAATGTGCTGAATGAGAAAAATATGCAGTAAGGTCTACTTTATCCAGAAAGGCTATCATTCAGAATAGAAGAGAGATAAAGAGTTTGACAAAAACTAAAGTAGATCATGACCATTAAACTACAAGAAATATTAAAGGGTACTCTTTCCATAGTTAAGAAGACTAAAAGGAACAAAGACTAGAAAGGAACATAGAAAATCTCCACAAACATTGACTTTACAGATAATATAATGGCACTAAATTCATATCTATTAGTAATCACTCTGAATGTAAATGAACTAAGTGCTCCAATCAAAAGACATAGGGTATCATAATGGATAAGAAAACAAGACTCCTCTGTGTACTGCCTACAAGAGACTCACTTGAGATCTAAAGAAACCTACAGACTGAAATTGAAGGTTTAGAGACCCACTTATCATGCCAATGAACATCAAAAGAAATCTGGAATAGCATACTTATCTAAGACAAAATCAATTTTAAACCAAAGACTGTAATAAGATATACATAAAGGAATTCATGGAGAATAATACAGTAACCATAGGGGACTTTAACAACCCACTTACATACAACAGTGGACAGATAGATCATCAAAGCCAAAAATCAACAAAGAAACCATGACTTTGAATGACACACTGGACTGAATGGATATATTCAGAACATTTCATCCTAAAGCAGCAGAATACACAATATTTTGACTGCACACGGAATATTCTACAGAATAGATCACATATGGCTTCACAAATCAGGCCTCAACAAATATTAAAAGATTTAAATCATATGCATATTTTCCAATGACAATCCTGTGAAACTTGAAGTCAAGCACAAGAAAAAAATCTGGAAAGACCACAAATGTATGGAGGCTAAAGAATATCCTACTAAAGAGTGAATGGGTCAACCAGGAAGATAAAGAAGAAATAAAGAAAATACGTGGAAACAAATGAAAATCAAAACAAGACAGTTCAAAACTTTCGGGATGGAACAAAAGCAGTCATAAGGGGAATATTCATAGCAATACAGGCCTACTTTAAAAAGCAAGAAAAGTCTCAAATACACAACCCAACTTTACATCTAAAGGAGCTAGAAAAGCCCTAAAAAGAAACAGAGCTAGAAAAAACAAATAAAGCCTAAAGCAAGCAGAAAGGAGGAATAATAAAAATAAGAGCAGAAATAAATCATAAAGAAACAACAACAAAAAAATCAGTAGAACAAATCAGTGAAACTAGCATCTGGTTGTTTGTAAGAATTAATAAAATTGATAACCCCCTGGCCAGACTTACCAAAAAGAAAAAGAGAAAGTGTCCAAATAAATAAAATCATGAATGAAGGAAAAGAGATCACAATCAGAACTGCAGAAATACAATCAAATATAAGAGAATGTTATGAAAAAATGTATGCCAACAGATTGGCAACCTGGAAGAAATGAAATATATAAATTACCAAAACTGAGAAAGGAAGAAATAGGAAATTTGAAAAGACCCAAAACAGCAAATGCATTGAAACAATAATTAAAAATCTCCCAACAAACCAAAGGCTAGGGCTAGATGGAATTCTAGCAGACACTCTTCTCAGGCTGTTCCAAAAAAATAGAAAAAAAAAAATGGAAAACTTCCAAATGCCTTCTAGGAAGTCAGTATTACCTTAATTCAAAAAGAAGTCAAGGACCAATAAGAAGAACTATAGACTAATATCCTTGATGAATGTAGATAAAAAAAATCTTAACAAGGTACTAGCAAATCAAATCCAACAGTACATCACAAGAATTATTCACCATGATCAAGTGGGATTTATTCCTAGATTGCAAGAGTCTTTCAATATTTATAAATCCATCAACACGATACACCACATTAAAAACGAGAGGATAGGAAACATATGATCTTGTCAACAGATGCAGAAAAATAAAAGTGATTTTTTTTTCTGGATAAATCACTCAACAATGTAAGGTTAGAGGGGACATACATCAACATCCTAAAGACCATATACAAAAGTCCCACAGCTAATATTCTCAATGTGGAAAAACTGAGAGCTTTTCCTCTGTAGTCAGGATCAAGATAAGGATATCCACTCTCATCATTGATAATTAACATAGTACTGGAAGTTCTAGCCTCAGCATTCAGACAGCAAAAAGAAATAAAAGGCATCCCCATAGGCAAGGAGGAAGTCGAACTTTCACTATTCGCAGATGACATGATCTTCTATGTGGAAAACCCAAAAGGTTCCACCAAAAAATTGTTAACACTGATACCTGAATTCAATAAATTCACAGGATGCAAAATGAATGTACAGAAATCTATTGCACTTCTATACACCAAAAATGAAGCAGCAGAAAGAGAAATCAAGGAATTGGTCCCACTTAAAATTGCACAAAAACTGTAAGATACCTAAGAATATAACCCAGTCAAAGAAATAAAACATCTGTACTCTGAAAACTATAGAACGCTTATCAAAGAAATTGAAGAGGACATAAAGAAATCGAAAAACATCCCATGCTCATGGATTGTAAGAATAAATATTGTTAAAATGTCTACAGCACCCAAAGAAATCTAACATTTAATGCAATCCCTATCAAAAAACCCATTAGCATTTTTCACAGAGGTAGAAGAAAATAGCCTAAAATTTGTATGGAACCAAAAAAGATCCCAAATAGCAAAACTCATCCTGAGAGGGAAAAAAAAAAAAAGCAAGCCTGGAGGCATCGCAACACACTTCTTTCTGTACTTCTGGCTATATTACAAACTGCTGTGATAAAGGGAATATGGAAATGGCAAAAAAGCAGACCTATAGGTCATTGGAACAGAACAGAAAACACAGAAATTTACCTACAACTATATGGTCAAATAATCGTTGAGAAGGGAAAGAATATCCATTGGGAAAAAGACAGTCTATTCAACAGGTGGTGTTGGGAAAACTGGATAGCAACATGCAGAAGAATAAAATTGGACCACTTTTTTTACACTATGCACAAAAGTAAATGCAAAATGGATGAAACACCTAAATGTGAGACAGGAAACTATCAAAATCCTATAGGAGAACACAGGCAGCAATCTCTTACTAGACACATTTCCTGAGACCAGGGAAACAAAAGCAAAAGTGCATTATTGGGACTTCATCAAGATTAAAAGCTTTTGTATAGTGAAGGAAGCAATCAAGAAAACCAAAAGCCTACCAAATGGGAGAATCTATCTGCAAATGACATATCTCATTCAGGGTTAGTATCCAAAATCTATTAAGAACTTATCAAATTCAACACCCAAAAAATAATCCAGTTAAGAAATGAGCAGAAGACATGAATAGAAACTTTTCCAAAGACGACATCCAGATGACTAACTGACACATGAAAAGATGCTCAACATCTCTCATCATCAGGGAAATGCAAGTCAAAACCATGATAAAATACCATCTCACACCTGTCAGAATGGCTAAAATTCACAACACAAGAAACAACAGGTGTTGGGGAGGATGTGGGGAAAGCGGAACCCCCTGACATTGTTGGTGCAAAAGCAAATTGGTGCAGCAGCTGAGGAAAATGGTGTGGAAGTTCCTCAAAAAGCTAAAAATAGAAATACCCTACAACGCAGCAATTGCCCTGCTAGATATTTATTGAAAAGATACAGAAACTGATTTGAAAAGGCATATGCACCCACATGTTTATAGCAACATTATAATCAATAGCCAAATTATGAAGAGACACCATTGACTGATGAATGGATAAAGGATATATTTGCAAATGATATATCTCACGACGGGTTAGTATCAAAAATCTATAAATTATATACAATAAAATATATATATTAATAATTATATAAAATATACATTTTATGTATATGAGTTAAATCATATGGTATTTGCCTTTCTCTGACTTATTTCACTTAGCATAATACACTCTAGCTCTCTACATATGTATGCATATATATGTATAAAATGGAATTCTACTCAACCATCAAAAAAAAAAGATATCTTGCCATTTGCAACAATGTGGATGGAGCTAGAGTGTATTATGCTAAGTGAAATAAGTCAGAGAAAGGCAATACCATATGATTTCACTCATCTGGATTTTAAGAACTAAGTGGATGAATATACAGGAAGGTAGGAAAAAAGGAGAGAAAGAGGCAAACTATAAGAGATTCTCAACTATAAAGAAGAAACTGGGGGTTGCTGGAGTCTAGTGTCTGGAGGAAGGGGCTAAATGGGTGGTGGATGTTAAGAAGGACACTTGTGATGAGCACTGGGGGTTATTTAAGTGATGAATCACTAAATTCTACCCATAAGACCAATATTACACTATATGTTAACTAAGTAGAATTTTTTTTATCATTTTATTAATTTTGAGTGAATCCATAGCATACTCCATGCTGTCAGCACAGAGCATGATGTGGGGCTTGATCTCATGAACCATGAGATCATGACCTGAGCCAAGATAAAGAGCTAGGTGCTTGACCCACTGAGCCACTCAGGTGCTCCTTACCTAACTAGAATTTAAATTAAAAATTTGAAACAAAAATAAAGTAATAAATAAGTAAATATGATTATATATTATATTATAAAAATTAATATATATAATCTTATAGATTATAGAAGAATAAGTATAGAAGAATTTTAGAATTAATAGAAGACAATAATAATTTATAAAGAATAATTAAACTATGTTTCTCAAAATTAGATGTATTTAAAACAGTTTATATACATTTTTTTGACTTTATACAATATGCAGCACTCTGTAGAAAGACAAGAGGTCTAGTTGTTACTAATTCAACCTAGTTTATATAACTCGTGTAATAAAGGTAATGAAAGCATGAAAGGAAACAGTGTGCTGTTTTATTGGACTTTTACTCTTGATTACTTAGAGTTGTGAGAAGTAAAAATTCTGGGATTTTTATGCATCATATAATGTAGAATTGGAACTTAGTATTTCTTGATTTCTTTTTTATTGGACAAGGAGCAAAATTATGACTACAAGCTATATGTTAACGGTGAAGATGAATAATGTAGTGATTATTAGTCTAATTTTCGGCTTTTTTTTTTCAGATTGTAGATGACAGACATTTAAATTCTTGTCCTAAACCCCAGCAGCAGAAAAAAATGGCCTACAGTGGCCTACAACATACTAAGATATAAATGAGGAATTGCTGTAAATAAAAATAGTATTGTAGTGCATATTACTGACTAAAATTGAGTAGAAAATGACTTCAAAACACAGCATTTTTCTCTTGTTCTGTTTTGTATAGTGTCATTACAGTTTTTTTTTTTTTAAAGAAAAAAACCTATAGGGAACAAAGCACTTGTACAAGGGTGAATTATGAGTTTATGGCCTGTGTGCTCACAGGATATCCTTTGCACCTGGTTTAATCCTCTAGAATTGCCATCTTGAAATTTAATAATATTTGAACAGGGTGCCATGTTTTAGTTTTGCACCGTGTCCCACACTATAGCTGGTCCTGTTCACAAAGTTGCATTTTCTCTTTAGCTATGGCAGGCCTTTGGGGTAAGGAGACTCCTGTAAGTAACCTGAAATACCTCTTACTCTGATGTGTAAACACTTCTACTTGGATTAATGGATTGTAAATGGGTTAAATCTATTATTACATTAAGCAAGGTAACTTCTTGAGACATCAGGGCCTCTCTGCAGACAGGAAGGTTGAATTATGAAGTGTATATGTCTCTGTGTCTGTGTATCTTGTGTTGAAAACTTTTTCTTTTAAATGTTTTTTATTTATTTCTAAGAGAGAGAGAGAGAGCGTGAGCAGGGGAGGGTCAGAGAGAGAGGGAGTCACAGACTGAAACAGGCTCCAGGCTCTGAGCTGGCAGTCAGCACAGAGCCCGACGCGGGGCTCGAACCCATGAACCGCGAGATCATGACCTAAGCGAAAGTCGGACCCTTAACCGACTAAGCCACCCAGGCGCCCCGAAAACTTTTTTAAATACAGTAAAATCTTAATTTGGGAGCATAATTTGTTCCAGAAACATGCTTGTAATCCAAAGCATTTGTATACCAAAGCAAATTTCCCTGTAAGAAATTATGGAAACTTACATGATTCGTTCCACATCCCAAAAATATTCATATAAAAATGATTACAATACTGTAATAAAATACAGAATAACAAAATATAAAATATAAAGGGAAATACACCAATTAATCTCCACTTACCTTTGAAAACCTTTGTGGGGGCACCTGGGTGGCTCATTCGGTTGGGCGTCCGACTTGGCTCAGGTCATGATCTCACAGTTTGTGGGTTCGAGCCCCTCATCGGACTCTGTGCTGACAGCTCAGAGCCTGGAGCCTGTTTCAGATTCTGTGTCTCCCTCTCTCTGTGACCCTCCCCTGCTCACACTCTCTCTCTCTCAGAAATAAATAAAAAAAAAACATTAAAAAAAAAAGAAAACCTTTGTGGATGGTGTGAGGGAGACATGGGAAAGGAGGGTTATTGTGTAGGACGACTTTCACTATCACTAACTGAATCACTGCTATCTATTGCCTCAATGGAGTGTTTTTGTTTTTGTGCGGCTTTAACAAGGAACCTATCCAATGACATTTGCTTTTGCCTCCTTCTGAGGATTTTGTGGAAATGTGACATTGCATTGTCATTAAATAGATTCATGGCTTGCACTGCTATAGCCTTAGTCAGGTGGTGCTTTCCTACAAAATCTTGCACTATTTCCCACATTTTACATTATCTCCCTAATCTCATTTTTTTAATGTTTACTTTTCGAGAGAGACAGAGCGTCAGGGGGGATGGGCAGAGAAAGAAGGAGACACAGACTTTGAAGCAGGCTTTAGGCTCTGAGCTGTCAGCACAAAGCCCAACACAGGGCTCAAACCCATGAACCCTGAAATCATGACCTCAGCTAAAGTCAGAAGCTTACCGTACTGAGCCACACAGGCGCCCCTCCCAATTCTCATTTGAAGTGAGGAATTTCTTCACCTTTTCTCCTCCTTCTCTGCAGAGGAGATGGAGATGTAGACTTCTTATAAATCTTCCAATTTTGGCCACCTGCATCCCTTATTCATACTTCTGATGAACCACTGATTTTCTTTTTAACTTCCACCTTAATCATCTCTTACTTCTTACTTTCCTTTCAACCTTTTACTGTTTGGAGGTCCACTGTATATATTCTCATGGATGTTGACCACAGTACAGTATTAATAAAGTCTTGGCATATACTGTGTTTGATGTACTGACAATAAGTCAGTGGAGGAAAAGGTCTGTATCTGCAGGCAACTGACTAGAATAAAGCAAAGCATTTCTAAGCTTACTCTTGTACAGAAAAGCAAAGGACTGCCGAAAGGTGCTTTGAAGTGACAAAAAATACACTAGTGCCAGTTGTAGGCACCTCCCAATGTTCTGAAAAAATCACTGATTTCTGCCAAACACCGTGGGTGAGACCACGTATCTGAGCATGGGAGACAATTACCCATAATCCTACAGTGAATGAATGTGAGAGAGAGAAAACCATTGGCTCAGTTGTAATCTTGTGATGTTTGGCACCATGTACTATGTGTATTGTAAGACATCACTTGTTTAACAAGTTAAATGTATTAGAAGTGTTTACTCATTTTCTGGAATGATCATAGGACAAATTACAATCAGGTTTTGACTATTACTGAATTACATTTGTGTACCTTGTTTCACAAATAAAGTTGGCTGAGTTTGTTGGCAAATTGATCTCTCTTGTTAGCAGATTTCAATTGTTTAGTGAAAAAAATTGAAATATATGTTAAACTTCTTGAGTCATTTTTGCTATATTGTAGAACCAAGATTGTTATTTACTCTAATTTACATATATTTGCCTTAAAATATTGAAGTACAGTAGGCCTATAAAATTTGCAAATCATAGGTATATATCCCAATGGATTTTCACAAACTGAACATGGAAAAAGAAAATACTAAGTCCCAAATCCTTCATTTGCTTTCTTCCAATTATTAATTCCCAGGAAAGCGTAACCTCTATCCTGATCTCTAATAATACAGTCCCTTTACCTATTCTGAAATTTACATACTTGAAAGCATATTGTATATACTCCTTTGTGACCTGATTCTATTGTTCATTATTATGTTTATGATATTCATTCATATGGTCCTTAGAGGCAGTAGTTTATTCCTTTTTTACTGCTCACTAGTATGCCCTTATATGATTGAATATTTTGCATATTCATTATATTTTAGACTGATAAATTTGTTCTCTCATTTGGGACTAATGTAAATATATTTGTATGTATACTCTTTCTTTCCATATAATGAAAAGTATATAATTTGAATTGCACTTGAAATGGACAGAATTGTCTTATGGAGGTATTTATCATAACAAGCTTATTTTCATGTAAGATGGGTTCCTTTCATAATCTTTTCAAGACCAAAATTGCCATAGTAACACAGTATCTTACCAATTATAAAAAATGTTATCCAGATCTCTTCTTAACACAATATCTAAAATACTTACTTATGTTAAGAGGATTGTAGAACTTTCCACAAACTGATGTGTTTATTAGTATAGGCTAAACATTTGTTACTGTTTTCTAGTACGGTCTTTTGCTGCATTTGAATACATTTTGAAAGAGGTATGAAGGAAAACAATCTGATCTGTATCTTTCCTCCAAGGGTTTTTTTTAAAACTTTTTATCTAAATTTCAGTTAGTTAACATATAGTGTAATATTAATGTTCAGGTGTACAATATAGTAATTCAACAGTTCCTTATGATGCTCAGTACTCCTCACAAGATCACTTCTTTTTTTTTTCCAACAACATTTTATTTTTTATTTATTTTTTTACAAATAGTTTATTGTCAAGTTGGTTTCGATATAACACACAGTGCTCATCCCCGCAAGTGCCCTCCTCCATGCCCATCTCCCCCGATCCCCCCCACATTGATCAGCCCTCAGTTTGTTCTCAGTATTCAAGAGTCTCTCATGGTTTGCCTCTCTCCCTCTCCCCTCCTATTTCCCCCCTTCTTCTCCCCCACGGTCCTCCATTAAGTTCCTCCTAATCCTCCTATATGTGCATATATATGATATTTGTCCTTCTCTGCCTGACTTATTTCGCTCAGCATAACACCCTCAAGGTCCATCCATGTTGCTACACATGGCCAGATTTCATTCTTTCTCATTTCCATGTAGTATTCTATCCTATAGATAAACATCTTCTTGATCCATTAGTCTGTTGAGGGACACTTAGGCTCTTTCCATGTTTTAGCTATTGTTGAGAATGCTACTGTGAACATTGGGGTACAGGTTCTCCTATGCATCAGCACTCCTGTATCCCTTGGGTAAATTCCTAGCAGTGCTATTGCTAGATCATAAGGGAGTTCTATTAACTTTTTGAGGAACCTCCACACTGTTTTCCAGAGGGGCTGTACCAGATTACATTCCCACCAACAGTGTAGGAGGGTGCCCGTTTCTCCACATCCTCGCCAGCATCTAGAGTTCTCTGATTGGCTCATTTTAGCCACTCTGACTGGCGTGAGGTGGTATCTCAGTGTGGTTTTGATTTATATTTCCCTGATGAGGAGGGATGCTGAGCATCGTTTCATGTGTCTGTTGGCCATCTGGAAGTCCTCTTTGGAGAAGTGTCTGTTCATATCTTCTGCGTATTTCTTCGCTGGGTTGTTTGTTTTTCAGGTGTGGAATTTGGTGAGTTCCTTATAGATTTTGGATATTAACCCGTTGTCTGATATGTCATTTGCAACTATCTTTTCCCATTCCGTTGGTTGCCTATTAATTTTCTGGGTTGTTTCCTTTGCTGTGCAGAAGCTTTTAATCTTGATGAGGTCCCAACAGTTTATTTTTGCTCTTGATTCCCTTGCTTTTGGGGATGTGTCAAGTAAGAAGTTGCTGCGGTGGAGGTCAAGGAGGTTGTTTCCTGCTTTCTTCTCTAGGATTTTGATGGTTTCCTGTCTCACGTTTAGGTCCTTTTTGAGTTTATTTTTGTGTATGGTGTGAGAAAATGATCTAGTTTCATTCTTCTGCATGTTGCTGTCCAGTTCTCCCAACACCATCTGTTAAAAAGGCTCTCTTTTTTCCATTGGATATTCTTTCTTGCTTTGTCAAAGATGAGTTGGCTGTATACTTTTGGGTCCACTTCTGAGTTCTCAATTCTGTTCTATTGGCATATGTGTCTGTTTTTGTGCCAATACCATACTGTCTTGATGATAACAGCTTTGTTGTAGAGGCTAAAGTCTGGGATCGTGATACCTCCCATTTTGATTTTATTCTTTTTTTTTTAATCTTTATTTATTTCTAGGAGACAGAGAGAGACAGCGTGAGCAGGGGGATGGTCAGAGAGAGAGGGAGTCACAGACTGCAACAGGCTCCAGGCTCTTAGCTGGGAGTCAGCACAGAGCCCGACGCGGGGCTCGAACCCACGAACCGTGAGATCATGACCTAATCAAAAGTCGGATTCTTAACCAACTAAGCCATCCAGGCACCCCTTATTCTTTAGTATTACTTTGGCTATTCAGGATCTTTTGTTGTTCCATACAAATTTTAGGATCGTTTGTTCTAGTTTTGAGAAGCATGCTGGTGCAATTTTGATTGGGATTGCATTGAATGTGTAGATTGCTTTGTGTAGTAATGACATTTTAACTATATTATTCTTCCAATCCATGAGCATGGAATGTTTTTCCATTTCTTTGTGTCTTCTTCAATTTCTTTCATAAGTTTTCTATAGTTTTTATCATACAGATCTCTTATATCCTTGGTTAGGTTTATTCCTAGGTACTTTATGGATTTTTGTGCGATTGTGAATGGGATCAGTTTCTTGATTTCTCTTTCTGTTGCTTCATTGTTGGTGTATAAAAATGCAACCAATTTCTGTACATTGATTTTGTACCCTGCAACTTGGCTGAATTCTTGGATCAATTCTAGTAGGCTTCTGGTGGAGTCTGTCGTGTTTTCTATGTAGAGTATCATGTCATCTGTGAAGAGTGAAAGTTTGACTTCCCCTATGCCAATTCTGATGCCTTTGATTTCCTTTTGGTGTCTGATGGCTGATGCTAGGACTTCCAGCACTATGTTATTTTTATTTTATATATATATATATATATATATATATATATATATATATATATATATATATATATATATTTTTTTTTTATTTATTTCTAGAGAGAGAGAGACAGCGTGAGCAGGGGAGGGTCAGAGAGAGAGGGAGTCACAGACTGAAACAGGCTCCAGGCTCTGAGCTTGCAGTCAGCACAGAGCCCGACGCGGGGCTCGAACCCACGAACCGCGAGATCATGACCTAAGCGAAAGTCAGACGCTTAACCGACTAAGCCACCTAGGCACCCCTCAATTCTGGTTTTAAACTATTTTAAACACTATTTTAAACAACAGTGGTTAGAGTGGACATCCCTGCCATGTTCCTGATCTCTGGGAGAAAGCTCTCAATTTTTCCCCGTTGAGGATGATGTTAGCTGATGGCTTCTCATAGATGGCTTTTATGATGTTTAAGTATGTTCCTTCTATCCAGACTTTCTCGAGAGTCTTTATTAAGAAGGGATGTTGTATTTTGTCAAATGCTTTTTCTGCGTCTATTGACAGGATCATATGGTTTTTATCTTTTCTTTTGCTGATGTAATGGATCGCATTGATTGATTTGCAAATGTTGAACCAGCCCTGTAACCCAGGAATGAATCCCGCTTGATCTTGGTGGATAATTCTTTTTATGTGGTGCTGGATTCGATATGCAAGTATCTTGTTGAGGATTTTTGCATCCGTATTCATCAAGGATATTGGCCTGTAGTTCTCTCTTTTTTTTCTTTTTTTTTTTTTCTGGATCTCTGTCTGGCTTGGGAATCAGAGTGATGCTGGCTTCATAAAATGAGTCTGAGAATTTTCCTTCAATTTCTATTTTTGGAATCACTTGAGAAGAATTGGGATTAATTCTGTTTTAAACACCTGGTAGAATTCCCCAGGGAAGCTGTCAGGTCCAGGGCTCTTATTTGTTGGGAGATTTTTTATCACTGATTCAATTTCTTCACCAGTTATGGGTCTGTTCAGGTTTTCTATTTCTTCCCGTGTGAATTTTGGTAGTGAGTGTGTGTTTAGGAATTTGTCCATTTCTTCTAAGTTGTCCAATTTGTTGGCATATAATTTTTCATAGTATTCCCTGATAATTGCTTGTATTTCTGAGGCGTTGGTTGTAATAAGTCCCTTTTCATTCATAATTTTGTCTATTTGGGTGCTCTCTCTTTTCTTTTTGAGAAGCCTGGCTAGAGGTTTGTCAATTTTGTTTATTTTTTCAAAAAACCAACTCTTGGTTTCATTGACCCGTTCAATTATTTCTTTGGTCTCTATGTTTTTTTTATTTCTGCTCTGATTTTTACTATATCTCTTCTCTGCTGGGTTTGGGGTTCTCTTGCTTCTCTGCCTCTAGTTCTTTTAGACGAGTTGTTAGATTTTGCACTTGTGCTTTCTCTAATTTCTTGAAATAGGCCTGGAGTTCAGTGTATTTTCCTCTTAGGACTGCCTTTGCCGCATCCCAGAGAGTTTGGATTGTTGTATTTTCATTTTCATTTATTTCAATATATTTTTTGATATCTTCTCTGATTGCCTGATTGGCCCATTCATTGTTTAGTAGGGTGTTCTTTAACGTCCATGTTTTTGGAGGTTTTCTAGACTTCTTCCTGTGATTAATTTCAAGTTTCAAAGCATTATGATCTGAAAGTGTGCATGGTATGATCTCAATTCTTTTATATTTATTGAGGGCTGCTCTTTGTCCCAGTATGTGATCTATCTCCTCCAAGGTTTTTAATATGATTCACCTAAGTGTAACTTATCTCACCTATAAGGTACCATCTTTATGGCTTTGACACAGTTGTCTGTGCTTTTACAATTAGTGTCTTGACAGTTTTTCAGAAAAATCAGTATTTCTTGAAGAGCATTCAACTGTGTCCATCACTTAATGTATTTAATAATACATGAAATCTTAGGATATTTAGCCTCAAGTATTTCTTTTACTAATTCTCATAAAGAAATGAGAAAACCAGGCATATAGTATAGAGAATTATAATTCCAGTCTTTGAATAATCATCTTTCTAAACCCAATATTTCATATTTTTCTTTTGTTAGATGCCCAAAAATATAGAAATAAATCACTACAGTCATCTACAAGGTCTCTACTTCTCACTTTAATATGTTTTCCCATTTAATGTGTTTTGCAGGGGCTCTCATTGATTGATTGATTTGGTCAGTCCTCTGTTATTTTACATTTATTGAAAAAAGAATTTCTGAGGTTATATTTTGTGGCAGTCTTCATTCTAAATATTAGAAATATATAGCCTCTAAGAGATTTATTGATTAATATAATATTTATTATAACTTTAAAATATTATTAACCTGTATCATTGATGGCTTAACCAGAACACTAGTGATTTATAATCAAAGGTCCTTTACCTTGATTGAGAACCTGACCTGAAATCAAGATGGCCCAACAGAGCCACCCATGCACCGCCCCCCCCACCCCCACTGAGGATTTAAAGTGTTTACCTCACTATCTGGATATATTGAAGACACAGAGTGTGTAGTATATTCTCATTTGGAGAATCACATTTTCCAAATTTCCCTCACAGACATATAATTGATTTTTCTCTTGGGTTAATTAAATGTTGCATGTTAAGACTGAAGCTCTTGGATTAGAGAACATAAATTTTATTGATTCCTTTTACATATCATGTGGACAAAGCACCCTTCTTTTAAGTATGGCCACCCTTAAAATAAGCATAGTAATGGTATATATCTCATAGTTAAATTGGTTGAAATAACTGAGGCATTACATACAATTTTATTATCATAATGTCTGGCATGGTATAAATTTCCACACAAGGCATTTCTCAATCTTGACCTTTATTTCAAATTGGTAATAGCACCATTTCTTGGTTATTCATTCTTTGTACTGACTGATGGATGGAAGATATTTATCCTCTAAGGATCTCACAGGAAGATAATAATCTATCTGGTATTGTTGGAAACCTAATCTATAATATCAAATAGCTCAAGCAAAGTTCTGTCAAGAAATAAAAAGCAAAGTTCTGTCAAGAAATAAAAAAGGATGTCTTATTTTATTCATTAGTTTTGTACATCAGCTCTTTGGATACATGAAGAATACCAGTTGGTTTTGCTAATATGTATGTAAATTGTTATTTAGGCACAAAACTTCCTGGTTTTGTTTTGTTTTTGTTTTTGTTTTTGTTTTTTTTGGTGCTGGTGGCAATTACTGTAAACTGATTTAGCTGATTTGAGAGAAATGTATTTTCTTCCAGAAGATTAGATCAATTTCTAGGAAAACTATTGAATTTTCTCTGAGAATACAATCCTTCTATTTTTCTTAAATATTCGGTATCTGTACTGTACATCCCTTTCAAAATTATATTAATCTTGACACCCTGTGAAATACATAGGTAGAAACAAAATCTATTTTGAATTAATTGTGAATCACCTAATTTATTTTGAAGAATTAGTAGAGGGTTGTAAAAGAACTCTACTCTTAAAACATTAACCCAGCATTTTCTTACCAAAAAAAAAAAAAATTAAGTGTTAAAGGAGTGTGCTGCCTCATCCTACCTTAGCTTTTTGGGAGACATATTATGTTTTTACAAATTTGCTATGATACAAAAAACAGCAAGAACAAACAAAAATGCCTCTTATAGGATTATATATTGAAATTAATTTTCTATCACCAATCGGAATTTACCTTGAAAACTTAAAATAGGCCTGAAGTTATTTAATGATTAATAAGACTGAGGCAAACTTTGATAATTAACCAAATCAACTTCCCTTTTAAAAAACTGTATGACAACTCTTAAAGCACAGATTATAAAGAACAAATTAATGGCTGAAAAATGTTTGCTGTATCCTTTTTCATTATTTTGAATAAGTACAGAAATAATTTTTGCCTTTTCAGAGCATGCTTCCTATCTTATTACAGAACTAGTAAATTTAGAGAAATGTTTTTGTTGACCTTATTTGAAATGAAGAAGAGAGAAAGACACAGTATAAATTAAGGGAGACTATTATACTCATTTTGAAAAAGATTAATTCAAAACCACAGACACTTCACTTCCATTATGTATGAGACACTCTGTGAGGGGCTACTGATAGATTCAACAGTGAAGGAAATACTCTCAAGGAATTTATGGGATAACAGTCAGTGCACACATTTATATACATTGATAATCCTTGAGGGGAGCAAACGATTAGTATATCTACCTAAGTACAGTATATGTCTAGACAGAACCACAGTTCTGTAAAAATTAAGTAATTACAGAATTATAAAACCCATAATTTACACATATATTAAATTTTGCTGTGCTTTTTTGTCCCCAAACATAGAATGTTTCAAAGATTTTTTTCTCTAAAACTGTGTCTTACATTAGCTTTGAAATAAAATTCAATCGTATTCTAATTGTCATGATTGCCCATTCTACTGGTAGTGGATAAATTGTCTTATTTTTTCAAACATGAAATAGAGAAAATATATATTTCTTTCTAAAATGTCATACATTTATTTCCCAGTATAATTTTGAGACATGAACCCCCAGGATCCAGAAAGGAAATTGTTAATATTATTTATTATATTCTTAGGGTCATAGATACACAGGGAAGAAGAGAACTAATCATTCCAAGAAAGACTTTTCTCTATGGACTTGACACAATAATGGAGCATCTGATTTCTTTTTGAAAGTATCTAGCCCAAGAGGTTTAATAGGAACCAGTTTTTATTAAAATACTTGAAGGAATTAATGTTTTAGACAGGGAAAATGAAACTTGGAAGTTAATTTTGTATACTTTAATTTAAAGTCAGCTTTACTTATGAAAGTAGTAGAAATCTGATAATATGCAAAATTACTGCTGCATATTAGTAGGAAAAAATCTTGAAGAAACTTTAGTAAGATAATGAAACAGGTACATAATTTAGAGCGAACAATAGCAACTAAATGCCTTTACAGTACTTTAAATAAAACCAAATTAGTTTATATCACGTAGGAGAAATCAAAAAATCTGGATTCCTTCAATATACAGCCAATTAATCTCAATATATACAATTAAAATGTTAGCTTCTTATCTTGAGGCAATATAAAGCATAGCATGCATTTGAAAGAAAGACTAGAATCACATTTGAGGATCTAAAATTAAAGTGTGTGATGTTGAGCAATACTTTTATGCCTGTTTTCTCACCTACAAAATGAGGATCAAAAAATTTTTATATTGTTGTTTGAGAACAAAATAAAATACGAAATGCAATGTGGTATAATGTACTGTAATAAAATTCCTTGTACTCAATGCTATTATGTCTAACATTTACCTTTGTGTAATCAAGATCTGGTTTATTTCAGCAAATGCTACTAAAGAAACACTTTTTAAATAAATGTAAAATAGATTTTTCCATTGATATTAACATATTTTCCATTAAATAGATATAAACTAGAAATAATAATTTCCAAGAAAATGTATACACATGGAAATAGATTTATTATGTGTGTTTGAATATGTACAGTTTGTGTTTTTAGTACTATGGTCTAATTAAAGTTTTTATAATTTCTTGAATTTTCTTCTAGGTAGTTAATTTAGCTTGCTGATTCTCTTTAAAATTTCTCTTCCCTTATAACAAACAGTATGTATTTTTAAATGTCATTATAACTCCATGTCATCCAGATGATGGTAAACAGTTGAATTTCTGCATTACTTATAAGTCAGACATAACAAAGTTAGAAGCCAAATATAAATTTTATACAGTATCAACATCAACTCCTGGATTGTCTGTATATGTTAGAACTACAGAAGAAAATATTAAACCAGATAAGAAAGGCATTAGTTGATGCAACGAAGCAAGATACTATCAATACTTTTTTACTTGTATCTACATACGGTGCATATATAAAAGCAGTTTTTTGTTTTAAAATAACTTTATAGTAAGTAGGTTCAAATGTATTTTAGCAACAAGAGGCAGAGTTTCAATAAATAAATTAACAAATCAACAAATAAAATATACTGTGCTAACAGGAAAATACAAGAAAAATTATATCCAAAACATCTCCTATAATGTAGGCTCATTATTATACGAAAACCAAAGATGAATCACCCCCAACCTAAAACTTAAACAATAAATGAATTTACAATGAAAATATAAACCTTAATAATTCAGTTTCTAGACCTATGACTAGAATTCAACTCAATAAATATAAACTGAGAAATACTGCCGGTAGTATTTTAGGAGCTAGAAATAAAAATATGAATAAAATATATCCTGTTCTCAAGAATCTAGTGGAAAAACTGGCATTCAGTAAAATAGATGGTACATGATAATTATAAATATATGCAATTATATATAATTTATTCTGAATCACGTAGTAGTGAGAAAAGCCTGGTCCATCCTGATCAAGGATATCATATAGAAAAGGTGAAGATTAAATCAGGCTTGAATGTATGAAAAAGATTAGGATGGCCATATATCTTACTGTTCAAAATAGAACTTTTTTTTTTGAGTAAAAGAAACAGTAAAATAATTATACTTATTCTAATTTTGATGAATTATATCTATACCAATGAATTGATTCTATTAGGAAAAATAATCCTTTTCAAAAATGATTTCCACTTGAAATTGGTCATGATGTAAAATATATATCAGTAAATTATGGACAGCTATAATAATTGAATATTATTTTTATGAATATAAAAAACAGGATATTGTTATATATTAACACATTTATTTTCGATTCTTAGGTATATCTATTTCTAAAATCATCTCAGTATTTTGTATTAACATTATCAGAAAAAATATATTTTCCTTTTATCCTAGTGTTTAATTTTAATCTTTCCATAACCTGATTTACAGTGTTTTTCAGAGTTACATTAACCTTTGTATGGTTAATGCATTTAAAATTGTTGACATTTTTTATCACTTTTCTTTGTGGATCATTAGAATTTTGAAAAAATACTTTATCACCTTTTTTATATGGAAGATGTTCTTCTGACTTTTGAGTTGAATATTTTGGTCTAAAAATTTAAATATTTAGTTACCAATTTGCTTTATGCTAAAAGTTTTTTTTTTTTTATTTTTTATTTTATTTTATTTTTTTTATGTTTTATTTATTTCTAGGAGAGAGAGAGAGAGACAGCATGAGCAGGGGAGGGTCAGAGAGAGGGAGTCACAGACTGAAACGGGCTCCAGGCTCCGAGCTGGCAGTCAGCACAGAGCCTGACGCGGGGCTCGAACCCATGAACTGCGAGATCATGACCTAAGCGAAAGTCGGACGCTCAACCGACTAAGCCACCCAGGCGCCCCTAAAAGATTTTCTTAATGATACATAGTTGTATGTCAAAACCTATGACATAAATTGTCTTTATTTTTAATTATTTTGATTTTGTATACCATAATTAAATGCTATAAAATCACAGGTTCTCTCCATTTCATCTCATTCCAGTAAAAAACATAAATTTCCACGGGCACTTGGGTAGCTCAGTCAGTTAAGTGTCTGATTTTAGTTCAAGTCATGATCTCGCAGTCCAGTCCATGTGTTTGATTCCCTGCATGAGGTTCTGTGCTGACAGGTGTGAGCCTGGAGCCTGCTTGGGATTCTGTGTCTCCCTCTGTCTCTCTGCCTGTCTGTCTGTCTGTCTCTCTCTCTCTCTTAAAAATAAATCAATAAACATAAAACCCTATATATTTACAAATCAAAATAGAAACTTCATTAAAATATGCTACCCAAGTTGAATTGTAGATACTCAAATTAAATATTTATTTGGGCTCTTATACCTTAATTGTCTATAGTTCCCTGTTTACTATTATAGAGATACATTTTTAACAACCTCCATTTTGTAAAGTTTTTTTTATAATAATAGAAACTCTATAGTCTTTAATGACTGAAGTTTCTTTGCAGTTCATCCTTTGAATAATTTCAGAGATTTCCAATTGATTTTGAACAAGATTCAGACAAAATGTAGAGAACACAATTACATTAAAAGTTAAATACTGATGACATGATACTCTGTATGGAAAACCTGAAAGACTCCACCAAAAAATTGCTGGAGCTGATACATGAATTCAACAAAGTTGAAGGATATAAAATCAACGTACAGAAATCAGTTGCATTTCTGTGCACCAATAAGCAACAGACAGAGATATTGGGCTATAGTTGGAATCGGATTATGGTCCCATTTACAATTGCATAAAAAACTGTAAAATGCATAGGAGTAAACCTAACCAAAAAAGGTAAAATGTCTGTATGCTGAAACCTATAGAAAGCTTATGAAAGAAATTGAAGAAGACACAAAGAAATAGAAAAACCTTTTGTGATCATGGATTGGAAGAACAAATATTGTTAAAATGTAGATACTACCTAAAGCAATCTACACATTCAATGCAATCCTATCAAAATACACCACCATACTTTACAGAGCTAGAACAAACAACCCTAACATTTGTATGGAACCACGAAAGACCCCAAGTAATGTTCAAAAAGAAAACCAAAGCTGGAGGCATCACAATCACAGACTTTAACATGTATTGCAAAGCTGTAATCATCAAGACAATATGGTATTGGCAAAAAAACAGACACATAGATCAGTGAAATAGAATAGAGAACCCAGAAATGGACTCACAAATATATGACCAACCAATCTTCAACAAAACAGAAAAGGGTATCCAATTGAAAATAGTCAGTCTCTTTAGCAAATGGTGCTGGGAGAATTGGACAGCAACATGCAGAAGAATGAAATTGAACCACTTGCTTATGCCATATACACAAAAAAATTCAAAATGGATGAAAGACATAAATGTGAAACAGGAAACCATCAAAATCCTACAAGCCCTCTTTGACCTGGGCCGCAGCAACTTCTTACTTGCATGTCACTGATGATAAGGGAAATAAAAGCCAAAATGAACTATTGGGACTTCATGAAGATAAAAACCTGCATCAGAACAGAGAACGGTCAACAAACTAAAAGACAACCAACAGAATGGGTGAATAGGTTTGCAAATGACATATCAGATAAAGAATTCTTATCCAAAATCTATAAAAAACTTACCAAACTCAACATCCAGAAAACAAAAAATGCAGTGAACAAATGGGCAGAAGACATGAATAGACACTTTTCCAAAGAATACATCCAGATAGCAAACAGACACATGGAAAGTTGCTCAACATTGCTCATCATTAGGGAAATACAAATCAAAACCACAATGAGATACCACCTCACCAGTGACCATAATGACTAAAATTAATAACTCAGGAAATGACAGATGTTGGTGAGGATGTGGAAAAAAGAGAATCCTACTGCACTGGTGTGGGGAATGTAAACTGGTACAGCCATTCTGGAAAACAGTGTGAAGCTTCCTCAAAAAAATTAAAATACAACTACCCTGTGACCCGGAAACTGTACTATGAAGAATTCATCTGAGGGATATAAAAATGTTGACTCAAAGGGGCACATGCACCCCAATATTTATAGCAGCACTATCAACAAGAGCCAAATTATGGAAAGAGACAAATGTCCATCAACTGATGAATGGATTATGAAGACATGGTGTGCATGTATGTGTGTAAATGTATGTGTGTATATATATATGGAATATATTTTATGAAATATATATTTATACATATGGAATACACACACACACAGACACACACATATGGAATACTACTCAGCAATGAAAAAGAATGAAATCTTGCCATTTGCAATACTGTGGATGGAACTGGAGGGTGTTCTGCTAAACAAAATAAGATAAAGTTTTCACATGATTTCTCTCATATGTGCATTTCAAGAAACTTAACAGATGTTCATAGGGGAAGGGAAGGAAAAATAAAATGAAAACAGAGTGGGAGGCAAACTATAAGAGACTCTTAAATGCGGAGAATGAATTGAGGGTTGATGGGACTGGGGTAAATGGGTGATGAACTTGTTGGGATGAGCACTGGATGTTATATGTAAGAGATGAATCACTGGGTTCTATACCTGAAGCCAAGATGACACTGTATGGTAACTAAGTTAAGAATAAATAAATAAGTAGGATCAAAAAAACTCCAAATATATATTTTTAGTATGTTATTTTCTTTTTTTCCCCAAAGTTTATTCATTTATTTTATTTTATTTTTTTACAAATAGTTTATTGTCAAATTAGTTTCCACATAACACCCAGTGCTCATCCCCATGAGTGCCCTCTTCCATTCCCATCCCCCCTGCCCCCTACATCCATCAGTTCTCAATTTTTATCAGCATTCAAGAGTCTCTCATGGTTTGCCTCTCCCCCTTTCCCCCACCATTTCCGCCCTTCTTCTCCCCCTTGTTCCTCAGTTAAGTTCCTCCTAATCCTCCTATGCGTGCAATCATATGATATTTGTCCTTCTCTGCCTGACTTATTTCGCTCAGCATAACACCCTCAAGGTCCATCCATGTTGCTACACATGGCCAGATTTCATTGTTTCTCATTGCCATGTAGTATTCCATGGTATAGATAAACCACATCTTCTTGATCCATTCATCTGTTGATGGACACTTAGGCTCTTTCCATGTTTTGGCTATTGTGGAGAGTGCTGCTATGAACATTGGGGTACATGTGCTCCTATGTCTCAGCATTTCTATATCCCTTGGGTAAATTCCTAGCAGTGCTATTGCTGGGTCATAGGGGAGTTCTATTGTTACTTTCCTGAGGAACCTCCACACTGTTTTCCAGAGGGGCTGTACCAGTTTACATTCCCACCAACAGTGTAGGAGGGTGCCCGTTTCTCCACATCCTCGCCAGCATCTCGTGTTCTCTGATTTGCTCATTTTAGCCACTCTGACTGGCGTGAGGTGGTATCTCAGTGTGGTTTTGATTTGTATTTCCCTGATGAGGAGGGAAACATGAAATCTGTTCATATGCAGCATAATGAGGCATGTAGAAAGGCTAAAATAATCTATTGACCCAATCTGTGTATTATTTTTTTCTTTTTATAATGAATCATCAAAGAGTAGCCCTCAGCCAAAAATCAAGCCTGGATTTTTAGGCTCTAGATCAATGATAAAAAATGAAAATTTAAGGCAATTACTTACACTTTTAAATGTCACATATCCATATTAACTATAAGATTCAGTATTGCTAAGATACTAATTCCTCTAGTCAGAGCTATGGATTAAACACTCTCAAGCAACACCTACGAATCACCTATTTGAATAATGACAAACTAATTCAAAATTGTGTGGAAAAACAAGGTAACTAAACAAGAGGATTCTGAATATGAAGAATAAAGTTGAAGGACTCTTATAAATCAATTTCACAATTACCACAATGTTACATTCATCCAGACAGCATAGTATTGGCAAAGGACAAAATTATTAAGGGAATAGAATGGAGAGCTCAAAAATAAGTCTACGTAAATATAGTCAACTGATTTTTGCCAAAGGTTCAAGTTTAGTTTCTTAAAGAAAGGATTGTCTTTTCAACAAATTTTCTTGAAATAATTAAATGTCCAAATGCAAACGTTACCAACCTCAATGTATATCTCACACTTTAAAGATATTTATGTATATATTTACTTTTATTTTGAGATATAACTCCAAGATTTAGTATTGTTTGTAAATGTATTTTGTGTACCCAACCTGGCTTTCATGCCTTCCTGAAACAAGTTTTAGAAATAAAAACATGGAAAACAAAGGATAAAAGAATGTACAAATAACTAAATAAATTACAGAATTACTTGTCTAAAGTGACCCCTATGAAAAATGGTGTAATAAGTATATGGAAATAATCTTAATATATTCCGAAGTAATAGAATGACTTTCTTTGGCTCCTATTCCAAGAAAGATAGTTGTGTATCAATCAAAAAATCTTGATTTTATATTCATATTAATACCAAATGTTTCCTTATTGTAAGACTTCTAACATTCTGGCTTTAGTGTTTGAGTCAGTGAAAAGTGTTAAAAGAAGATATACTTTAGATATAGTAATTACTGGACTCATTTATGAAATATTTGTATAGAAAAATGTAAAATGCTTAACTTGGCAATTTTTTTATGATAGTAGCAATTATTTCCAATTTTAGTTAGGCAGATTCCTCTGAATCCTCAGAAAAATCTGGATACTTTCTTTAGATAGACTTTTAATACTTCATTTTGGTATTGTTACTGGGTCCCCACCTATCAGTTTCCTCTCAGTTGGAGAAGTTTATCAGCAGTTGATGAAAAGCAAGCTAACATAGAAATGCAATGCTAAGAAGTAGATGTGTGAAAACACTGATGAGTCCCTAAATCTAATTCTAACCTTCTCCCCTGTTAAAGCAATTAAATACATTTTCTTATTTAGTGCTGAATTTCAGTCATGTTCCAAAGACTGCTAAATAATTATTAATTTCAAAGTTAGTTTAATAGAAACTCAAATTTTTCATTTATTCAAATTACAAATGAATATATAAGACAATAATAATAATAATAATATATCCCCAATCCCACATCTCAACAATTTAGGAAACGTAAGGATAATTCTGAATGAAAAAAAGGCAGTGGAAGAGCTGATAGCATAGGTATTAGATTCCATTTTTTCTAGATCCATATAGATATTGCAAAAGATTATTGATAGAATTCAGGAGAACTAGAGCAAAAGGTGTGTGTGTGTGTGTGTGTGTGTGTGTGTGTGTGTGTGTGTGTGTAGGGGAGTTCACTGATTTTTTAATTTTGATTTATATGATTTAGGTTGGATTAAGGTATACTGCAACAGTAATATCCATAAATTCTCATTAGTTTTACCCTCAATAACTTTTTAGTTTTTGCTTATTTCTCACGCATGTCAGCGTGTCTGAAGACTGGGAATTTGCTCCACCACTTACTGATGGGTACATAATGTAGCTGCATTTTATAGAACAAAGTTGTAGGTCACAAAAGCAAGAGAAGAGAAACTTGAAGGTCTTAAATGCATTGCCCAAAAAGTGACAAATGACACTTCTTTTCACTGACTGTTGGCCAGAAACAATCACATGGCTCTACCTAAGTGCAAGGGAGTTGGGTAATAATGGGAAAAAACATGTGTATTCAGGGACCACCACTGTTTACCTAATATTGAAACACATGCTTTCAAGATTACAAGTGAAAAGACTTCTTTTATGTGATTTAGGGCTTAAATGATACTCTAGTACCTAAATAAATGTGATTGCCATGAAAGATAATCTTGTATTTAAGTATTTCAAAGGTAGTGCAATTATATAATAATAATAAATTTAATTACATAATTAGCAGGATATTTAATTAGATAATTAGCATAACATAATAATTGTGAAATTAGTACATCAGTGATAGCTATTGTCAGTATTATCTTATACATGTTTCCTTTTCCCTAGGGTGTAAATTATTTCCAATTTTTTACAGGATCATATAAAACCACTCCTCCGACACTCTCATTAATGCCATTTGGGAAGTTTATCACTTCTTTTGAAACATCAAAGGGGGAAATTAAAGAAGTTGATTATGACAAGAACATGAGTAGTTGAAGATTATTTACAGTAACTGCATGCAGTAATTCTTAATTTTAAATGTAAATGTCATATTAAAATTTAATAAGTAGTTTATACATTTTATATGATCATTCACAGGTATAAAACTATATCATTTATTTAAAAACATCAATACTTCAGGACTTGAAATTTAAGTGTTAAGTGTCTATGACATTACTTTTAATAAGTGGAAGAATTAAAAAGTTTAATGGTTCCTGAACTTCTATCTTAAAAATTAAGAGAGGAAATAAAAGGCAATTTTATAGAAATCTGACATTGTTAATAAAATTAACATAACAAATAATTCCTTCCATGTAAACTTACATTGCAGGCTGACAATAGGAAGACATATAGTGAATTACAGGTTTGGCTAACTCATTACTTTTAGGTTTCATATTATATCATTTATTTTGATAGAAAATAACCACATCATAAGTGATTACTAATCAGTAAAAACTGATAACTCATTAACTAATTATTTTACAATTGTCATTTTATGATTTTTTCCATCTCAGCAAAATGGATGAAATTAAATGACTTGCTTTTTGCATCATAGTCAATGATCAAATAGAAAATAGAGATTTATTCTTAAAAAGACTAAGAAGTGTAAGAGGCAACTGAACAATTTTTGGACATAAAATTCAGACTCCTATTCTTGGCTTATAGGTTTTTCAGAAGATTTCTAAACCTGTCACAATGATTTGCACAGAAGAGGACACAGAAAACCACTGAAAAGTACAAGTGTGATATCATTTAAAGGTAACATTCAAATAACATGCTAGAAATGAGTAGTATTCCTCTTACTCTTGGACAGTGATGTTCACAAACATGCAGTGTTTTCATCTTCATTTTATAAGTATTGCACAACAACTTTGCCTCCATCCCTACCTTTGTAAGTTGGACAGAATCCTTGCTTGGCAGCTTCAAATTCAATCAACCATCTTAATTTCTATGAAAGCTAGTTTCACCATGGCAGTGTTATTTACTGGGCCTGCTCACAGAAAAGAGAATTCACTGCATTCAACAGAGAGGGGGAAAAGCTCAGCTGGTATTCAAAACTCAATTGTGCATCCATAAATAATTTTTACATATAGAAAATGATATAGTAGATTAAATTTTAGTACCTAGATAATCAATTTTGAATGAAGTGCTAGCAAGAGCTAAGCAATGATATAAATAACTAAAGGTTTAAAGAAATATAGATATATACAAAACTAGTTATCAGCTATTTCAGGTGTGCAGCAACATATACAAAGATTTATGGGATGTAAATCAGTGTGTTGAAATGCAATGTTGGTAATAATGTAATTCAGTTTGACTTTAGAAAAGTAATGTTTTTATTAAATTAAATATATACTTTTGAATATACTTCAAAAATAAATTTTCAAAATGCTCTGACAGGTCTGAAAGTCTTTCCTTCTTTTCTTTATTCCTTCATTTCTTCTTAGCCTTCCTTCCTTATCCACCCTCCCTTTCCCTGCCCCCATCTGTCATTCTGTCCTTCCCTCCACTCTTCCCTTCTTCACTTCCTTCCTTCTTCCCTTCCCTCCTTTCTTCCCTTCCTTTGTTCCTTCCTTCTTTGATATCATTCAGGCATTAATCCACTATTAAAAAATGTATTATGCATGATTTACTATGGGCTATATTAACACTTAGGAAAACATAGAGGAAACTGTAAGAATCCATAATGAAATTACAAGGTAATTAAAATCATGAATTGCCTTGTAATTCAATTTGATCAATTTTCCAAAGCAAAGAAAATTTTCCCAAAGAAATTTTTATCAAAAATACAAATGCTCCTTTCTATTCCTGATACACATTTCAGTAGTTTTCATATTAAGGCTTTTGGAAATAATACTGTCATGGGTTCACTTGTACATGTTTCTTGTATATTTGTGTGTGTGTGTCTAAATTTCTGTTGCTTACCTACTCATGAAATAACTGGTTCATAGGAATGCTTGTGTTCAACTTTTACAGATAATATCATATAATAGTACCAACCAGATACACTAATTTACATCTCCACTAGCAATAAACTAGTGATCCAGTTCAACACCTTGGCGACATATGGTAATTTAGTTTTATTTATTTTTACTCCATTTTTAATCAGTGACTAGAAGTACAATCACCAGTAGTAGCATTGGCTGACTTTTGACGAAGTCATACAGTTATCACTACAATCAATGTATAGATTATATTCATCATCCCAAAAAGTTTCAAGCTCCTGGAAGTGCATCGCATACCTCTCCCCAGCCACTTATCACTCACCCATTTTCTGTCCCTGTTTGCATATTCCGGAAAATCAGATATAGTAAAGTCTACAGTATACAGCCCTTTGAGTTGAGTTGTATTTACATAGCACAATTCAGCTGGGATTCATCCTAAACACCTCAGTAGTACATTTCTATAAATAATAATATATGCTATACTACTTTGTGGATATACCATAATATAGCTACCCACCAGTAAATTTACATTTGGGCTACTTACAGATTTGAGCAATAATAAATTATGCTGCTCTAAATACTCATATGCAGATTTGTGTAAATGCATATTTATGTATTTTTTTTTCTCTTGGGTAAATAGGAGTTGCATTTCTGGTTTATAAAGTGCAAGTACATGATTAACTTTATAAGAAAATGCCAAATTATTTTCCAAAGTAGTCATATAATTTTTTCATTACTACCTGAATTAATTGAGAGTTCAGTTACTCTACATTCTTGCCAAAACATGGCATATTATGTACTCTATTTGATGTGTTACAGTATCATTGTTTTAATTCATTTTCTCTAATGACAAATGATGTAAAGAAATTTTTTGTATACTTATTTTCAGTTGTATGCATTCTCTGGTGATGTTTCTCTTTCAGACTTTTTGTTCAATTTTACTAGTTTATGTTTATTGTTTTATGAGTAATCTAAATGTTCTAGATGTAAGTCCTTTGTCAGATATGTGATTTACAAATATTTTTACACATGCTTAGCTTCTCTTTTACTCTACTAACAATGAGTTTCACAAAGCGAAGTTTTTAATTTTTATAATGTTCAATTTATCTTCATAAATCCTAAGGTCATATATATTTTATTTTATGTGCTTTCAATACATTTTATAATTTTTCATTTTACTTTTATGTCTGTGATACATTTTAAGTTTATTTTTGTGTACAGTGGGAGGTATGTGTTGATTCACTATTTTGGCATATGGAAATCCAGTTGTTCCAATCTTGTCTGTGGAAAACCAAATCATATCTTCAGTGCATTGTCTTTGAACTTTCTGCAAAATCAATTGACTTTTTTAGGTGAGTTCATTTCTGGTTTCTTTGTTCTGTTTCACTAATAAAAGCATTTCCCCTTTAGAGAATGCCACACTTTCTTGATTATTATAGCTTTATAGTAAGTCTTGAAATTGGATAATATGAGCACACAGACATTGTTCTTTCTTTTTTAGAATTGTCTTGGCTCCTCTAGTCTCTTTGCTTTTCTGAGTAACTTTTAAAAGCATATCATCTGTCAGAGAGCCTGGGTAGCTCAGTGGGTTAAGCGTCTGACTTCAGCTTGGGTCATGATCTCGGGTTAGTGGGTTCAAGACCTGTGTCGGGCTCTGTGCTGACAACTAGCTCAGAGCCTGGAGCTTGCTTCAGATTCTGTATCTCCCTCTTTCTCTGACCCTCCGCTGCTCATGCTGTCTCTCTCTCTCTCTCTCAGAAGTAAATTAAAACAATAAATAAATAAAATCAGAATATCTGCATGCATAAGACATTTTTGCTGTTATATTGGTAAGAAAGGCATTGAATCTATAAATCACAGAGCAGTGTTGACATCTTAATATTTAGCCACCCAATCTATGAGCATTGTTTATCTTTCCACTTAGTTGTATTCTTTTTTATTTTTTATTAATGTTTTATAATTTTCAACATACAGATACTACATATATTTTTGATTTATACAAAATATTTCATTTTTGAAGTGCTTTTCTAAATGGAAATTGTTTTCTGAATTTTAAAATTCGATGTTTCATAGCTTTTTGTTAAAGAGTAATTCTTACCTTTTCAACTTGCACATGTATTACAGTAGAATAGTGTATGTATTTCATTATATAATAGTGGGTAGGAGAAAATTTTCATTCTTTAAGAAAAAGTAGAAAAGTCAATGTTTTAATTGTATGGAAGCTGGTCGTAAGTGAATTGTGATTTCAAAAATGGGAATACTTCAAACGTTTTGTTAAGATCTTTGATACAACAGTTTGATCCTCTCCATACCCAAGATATACTGCCTCCTAACAAAGTTAGCTGGGAAACAATTTATTACAAAAAAGGAATGTGAATTATTTGGGCTTTAAAACACTTCAAAATGAGCTTCGTTTATTATTTTGTCCAAATCCCAGATTTTCTCTGATAACTGGAAATGGCTCATTATTTTTTTCTTTCAGTAAAACGGACATTGCTTATGCTTGTTTGCTATACAGCTGACCTTCTCCTGTTCTGCTTTCTATCAGAAATAGCATTCCCTTCCAGTCTGTAGTGCACCTGTTTGTTGGATAGTTCTGGCCAATAGAAGGCATTTGTGGAAGATAAGAGGGGAAGAGGAGAAAAGAAAGTCCTCTGTTACCTCTTTCTACTCAGTGTGGCTCACAGTAGGACATGCCCCAGTTCTCATCATATGGCCCTGCTTTTGTGTTCCAGTAACTACCGCTGTTCCTTCAGCTCTCAGGATGATAGGAGCTTCATGCTGTTGCTAATCTCTGGGTTCCCTTTTAAGCCCTTCTCTTGCATGAAGCCTACCCTTTGTATTAAATTCTCCCACAGTGAAATGCTGAGAATGGTTTCTGCCTTCTTTCCTGAACCATCTGTGATGTATTTTTTAGTGTGCAGTCCTCTTTATTATATCTAACCTAGTATTTCAGGCCCAAGAGCACAGTTAAGAATTTTTCAAGCAAAGGCACATTCCCGTGCAATAATGGCACATATCTAAGTTAGGCTACTCTCAAGTAAACTTAGGAAAGGTGGGATAAATATGCCCTTATATAAGGGATTGACAATGAATTAATTTAAAAAATAATATTTTTCACCATGAACTGTGTGTCTGTAAAGCATATATGTGGTTTTTGTGTGATTTCTGTATGGGCAGGCTTGAGATCGGGTCTTTTGGTGCAAGCCCCCTAACCAAGGTAGGAGTGTAGACATGCTCTGCGTTTAACCAGAAACGTCCCATTTTCTTTTGTAGTGGGCATGCACCCTTGAGGTCATTTCTGTGTATTACTTTCCTTTAGGTTATTAGTACCTGAGTCCAGTCTGGAAAACCATGCTAATTCCTCTCCTACAGACATCCTTTTCTGTTAAATTAGGTTTCTACATGTTTATAAAATTAGAGCAATAGACTCAAACCTAAGTAACCAAACTGATTTTTCCAGGCCATAGTGATTGCTTCATTGACAGGCAACCAAGAAGAAGAAATGAGACTTAACTATAAATCTGGTACAGGTCCTCTAGCTCATTCACATTTTCTCATTTAAGGAATGGAGGAGTGAAGAAGCTGCCAGCATATTAACACACAGACACTGACAGGCAGAGCTATAATTAGACTAGAAGTGGAAAAGATATAAGAAATGGAAAATAAACAACAAAAACTGGGATTTGATGAAATCCTTTTGGCCATGAGTCAAAACAAACATGATGTCAGCCATCCTCAAAAAGAAATTTTAATAGTTTATTGTCAAGTTGGCTTCCATATAAACACCCAGTGCTTATCCCACAAGTGCCTCCTCCATACCCATCACTCCCCCTTCCCCTCCCCCCACCCCATTTGCCCTTAGTTTGTTCTCGGCATTGCAGAGTCTCTCATAGTTTGCCTCCCTCTCTCTCCCCAACTATATTTCCCCTTCTTCTCACCCATGGTCCTCCATTAAGTTCCTCCTAATCTTCCTATACGTGTAAACATATGATACTTGTCCTTCTCTGCCTGACTTGTTTCGCTCCGCATAACACCCTCAAGGTCCATCCATGTTGCTACACATGGCCAGATTTCATTCTTTCTCATTGCCATGTAGCATTCCATTGTATAGATAAACCACACCTTCTTGATCCATTCGTCCGTTGATGGACACTTAGGCTTTTTCCATGTTTTGGCTATTTTTGAGAGTGCTGCTATGAACATTGGGGTCCAAGTGCTCCTATGCGTCAGCATTTCTGTATCCCTTGGGTAAATTCCTAGCAGTGCTATTGCAGGGTCATAAGGGAGTTCTATTGTTAATTTTTTTGAGGAACCTCCACACTGTTTTCCAGAGGGGCTGCACCAGTTTACACTCCCACCAACAGTGTAGGAGGGTGCCCGTTTCTCCACATCCTCGCCAGCATCTAGAGTCTCCTGATTTGCTCCTTTTAGCCACTCTGACTGGCGTGAGGTGGTATCTCAGTGTGGTTTTGATTTGTATTTCCCTGATGAGGAGCGATGCTGAGCATCGTTTCATGTGTCTGTTGGCCATCTGGATGTCCTCTTTGGAGAAGTGTCTGTTCATGTCTTCTGCCCTTTTCTTCACTGGGTTGTTTATTTTTTGGGTGTGGAGTTTGGTGAGTTCCTTAGATTTTGGATACTAACTCTTTATCTGATATGTCATTTACAACTATCTTTTCCCATTCCATTGGTTGCCTATTAGTTTTATGGAGCAATCCTCAGATTTTTAAAATTCCATGAACTAATAAATATTATTTCATGTAAAGTTATATATATTAGATTATTTTTACTTTATTCAAGACAGTAGAAAATTGAAGCATCTGGTTGGCTCAGTCGGCAGAGCATAGGACTCTTGATCTCAGGGTTGTGAGTTTGAGCCCCCTGTTGGGTATAGAGATTACCAAAATAAAATAAAATAAAATAAAATAAAAATTTAAAAAAACAAATGATTTTAACTGGTAGAATGTAATTTTGTCTTCCCCTTTTCCCTTTAAATATGGGTACTTAATTTATATATACTGTAATTCTATATTTTCTAGTTAGAATTGTTATCTTATAGAGTACCTTAATAAAAGTAAATACTTTTCTGATTATATATCCATTAATTTTCAGACATATGTTAAGGAAATAGCTTTGATTTTATTGTATACATAGGTGCTACAGGCTATAATTTGCTGAATTATAGAGATAAGTCAAAATGAAATACTACTTCATATTTCATTAGTTTTCTTCACATGATCACTTAGAAAGATTGTGACTAGATTGAAAACCTCATCACGAAGGCAATTCTTTGCCTAGGTAATTAAATCTGGCAAATTAAAATATATATTGAGAAAAACTTCTCGTGTATAGTTTACAACTGAAATCTATTTAAAAAATGAAGAGAATAAAGAAAATATGGGGGGCTTCTGGGTAGCTCACTTGGTTAAGCACCGACTTCAGCTCAGGTAATTATCTCATGGTTCATGGGTTTAAAGTCTCATGTCGGGCTCTGTGCTGACAGCTCGGGGCATAGAGCCTGATTTGGATTCTGTGTCTCCCTCTCTCTCTGTCTCTCCTCCACTCACATTCTGTCCCTCTCTCTCTCAAAAATGAATAAACATTAAAAAGTTTTTAAAGACAATATTGTTATAATAAGAGATATTTGGTCCTCAGGTATGTTTGCTGATATGTAAAATTTTAAAAATTATATCTAAAATGTAAACTGAAACACAGAATTAAGAAAAAGACATAGACATGTCTACTATAGAAGTTTTAAGTTATAAAAATTAAACTTCTTGCAAAAAATAATGAACCTTAGGACTGCTTATAATTAAATAATGAGATTTTTAAAAAAGACTAAGATAACTTTTTCTAAAATGAAAAATGTGTACATAGCTGCCCTTCTATGTGAAGATATGAATGCCTGGATTATCACTTCAAAATAAAAGAATAGGGACATAAGACCAAGAAGGAAGTATATGCAAAATGTAGCAAAAAGGTATTTTTTGAGAAGGGTATAAATGAGAATGGTTTGGAGCTCCTGGTTGGCTCAGTCTGTTAAACATCTGACTCTTGATTTTGGCTCAGGTCATGATCTTACTCTTCGTGAGTTCAAGCCCCATGTTGGGCTTCGCACTGATAGTATGGAGCATGCTTGGGATTCTACCTTTCTCTCTGCCCCTCCCTTGCTTGCTCATGTTCTCTCTGTCTCTCTCAAAATAAATAAACTTTAAATATTTAATTAACTATGTGCATACAGTAGAACGGCTTGTCTTAAAGACAAGAGAGTTTGATGCTTTGTTAGTGAAAAAGCTTCTGTTTGCAAATTAAAAATAAATACATTTTGAACAAGCTGAAGAAATAGAACTGGGGAAATGGTTCTTTCTTCACCAAATGGATTTAATGACTAGTGGCTCAGTGATAAGGAGCTCAAATGGTCTCATTGTGGCTCTTTCTCTTTTATTCGATATTTCTGTACTGCTTTTATTTGGATTGTTTTGACCTCACTTTTTCCTACATTAGTGGTTTGTTTTCCAAAATTTAAGCAACATTGTAACCAAATGCTTCAACCTTATATATGATTCCAGTGAGCATTTACAGTTTTCAGAAAAGAAGGTTTCCTTCAACAAATGTATGTCAATCACAGTGAAAAATCAGAAGATTGTAATTTGGCCCTTCTTGAGTCATGTGGCTATCCCAGAACCAATTTGTAAACCACACAGAGGAGGTCATACAAATAGTCAGGCTGGAGTCAAGAATCTTTGATGGAGTTAATGAGGGGGAAGAGACCGTATACTTGATAGCAAAGGCAGAATCAGCTGGAAAAAAGAAGAGATATTTTCCCCACAAAAAACAAAACAAAACAAAACAAAACCTGAATGGATAAAAGCATAAGGGTATAAAGTGGGAAGAAAGTAGAGCAGGCAGGAAAAAAATTGTTCACTACAAGTCTTACATTGGCCAACATAGTCTTATAGTATGAATTAGTTGTAGAAAAAAGAAATAAGAACATATGAAAATGAATCTTGAAATGATTCAACCAAGTGAAACTGTGAAGCCTATGTCTGCATACACCCAAAAGCAATACTCTTTGTGAGAAACAGCATTCCATTGTAGATGTATCCTTTAACCTCCTCAACACCTGTTCTCCATCTCTGTTGGGAGAGGGGAAAAAAAGTGTTTTCCACGTTCATAGTATCCTAAAATGACATAAATAAAAACCTGGGAAGATTAAATAAAAAGCAGAGAACTATTTTTATAAAAATGTGTTACCATCCTATTTTAACCAAATTCATTGGCATTTCTAGAGAGTATATTGTGTAGAAATATAGATGGAATTTGAATTCAAATTAAACAGTTATAAATAAAATAACACTAAAAAATACAAAATAAAAATTATTTTCATAAATATGGATGTCTTAGACATCTAATGGTTTTTGAAAAATGAAGGAAGGGTTACTATGAGTTGCAGGAGTGAATGTGATTGTTTTCTCAATGGATTGTAAATTAAGAAAGTTGGAAAATGGAAATAGAGATCAGAAAAGAGGCCTAGAGAATTTTATTTTGTATTGCTTTTTTTTTTAATGTTTTATTTATTTATAGGGGAGAGAGAGAGAGAGAGAGACAGCATGAGCAGGGGAGGGTCAGAGAGAGAGGGAATCACAGACTGAAGCAGGCTCCAGGCTCTGAGTTGGCAGTCAGCACAGAGCCCGACGCGGGGCTCGAACCCATGAACCGCGAGATCATGACCTAAGCGAAAGTCGGACGCTTAACCGACTAAGCCACCTAGGCGCCCCTATTTTGTTTTTTGCTTTTATTTTTCCTATGGTAAAAGGCATCATAAACCAAGATCTATTTTATCATCAGAATTTATTATTATTTTATTTTCCCAACTTTTAGGAACCTTTAGAATTCTTCATAGGCAATTCAAGATACTTATGATGGAAGTGTTTAACCTTAGATGGTGAAACACAATTGTTAACCATCTATTTAATATCACCCTTACATACTAATCAAACTATTTTGTGCCATTGCAGTCTTGGAAATTTTTGAGAAATGGTACTTTTAATTTAAAAAGTCAGAAAAAATATTTTTCTTCATTAATGATATGAATATACTACCATTGTCACCTCTAACCAAATATGGCTTCTGAGCCTCACCAACTAACCAGCTCCATGCCAGATCCCAGGTTTTTCAGGCTCTTAAATAAACCTAAAGGGAATCTGGAACAGTTTTATAGAGTACCCTCTCTTTTCAAGTAGTAGAGAGAATAGATATCCCATAGAGCATTGAATTTTTTTTTAATGTTTTATTTATTTCTGAGAGAGAGAGCGTGTGTGCGAGCAGGGGAGGGTCAGAGAGAGAGGGAGACACAGAATCTGAAACAGGCTCCAGGCTCTGAGCTGGCTGTCAGCACGGAGCCTGACGCAGGGCTCAAACCCACAAACTGCGAGATCATGACCGAAGCCGAAGTCGGACGCTTAGCCGACTGAGCCACCCAGGCGCCCCATGAAAATGAATTTTTTATCTCATGGTCAAAGGTTAAAATTTGATAATCAATATAAAACATAAACAACATGGTTTTTTAAATATATAATATATTTTGTCTAAATTTCTCTACTTCATTTCCTACTCAATAGTCTGTATATTTTGCACTTATAAATTAAGTGAAGTTATTGTCACAAAATCACCCTTGAATTTTATGTCTATAGTGACACTGCTACTGTGATCAAATTGTCAGGTATTGCAAACAAAACAGACTATTCTGTCCTTGAGACCCTCACCTCTTGACCTCTTTGACTCTGTTCTCTCCAATTTGTCCTCCTGTGTTGCCACTACTTGGCCACCGAGAGCAGCTTATCCTGACGTGCCCACTTCTCCATTTCCAGTATTCCCATGGACTTTGTCCTGACCCCTCAGCTCTCGATTTCTTTCCAGAGAACTTGTCCACTCTCAACTCTATGCCTTGCTCTCCTCAACTTGGAATGTTACATTCAATTGTGACTGAATAACTCCACTCAACTATATCGCCGGAGCCTCAAATAGTATTTTTTTTTTTATGGGAAGCAATATCTTCTACTCAAAGCTATCACTTTTACATAGTTCTTTATCTCAGTAAATAAAATTATTATTCAACAGTTTTTAGATCTATAAAAAACATAAAACAAAAACTAGATCCATATACCAATCATTCATCCATGCCCAGTTGATTTCAAGGTCTTGCTATCATGAAACTACAGAAACAAAAACTGAGAATTAAGTACCCTGAACATTCAGGAATGGACACCTTGTCTTCTATTTCTAAGGCTCAGGTATATTAGAAAATATAAACAAAACAATTTTTAAAATATCTCGGTTTTTCATAAATCTTTATATGTATTATATTCATAGTACATATTTTATATCTGTGTTACCTGATTACATTTGTTATTTTATTTAATTTTTTGTCCATACTACTTCAGTTTAATTATAATAATACAACACATGATGCTTAGAAATTCAGAGTCTAGAGTGAGACTGCCTGAATTCAGAACCTTCTTTATCTATTTAGTAGCGTGGGATACTTATTTACTCTCTCTGAGCATGTTTCTTTCTCTGTAAAATGGATATAATCATAATGTTCACCTTAAGGCTTACTTTGAAAAGCACATAAAGTAATATTTTAAAGCTGGCACATTCTGAAAATGTTAGTTCTATATTTAATAAATGTTGGTTATCATTATATTATGCTGATGGATTTCTCAGCTTATACATTCAATTATTTAGAAATAAAGCTTTTATAGTTTTTAAAATTTCAAGCCCATAATTTGGCCATAAATAGAATGCTTTACCTTGTCATACAGTGATTTCAATAGCATCAGGATTCTCTTAACCAATTTAAAAATAAACTCAGTCTATTTAGAATTCCTATTATCTACTTTTTTTTTTTTTAATCCTAAGGAGGTATCTGAATTCCAGGTGCTTGGATAGCTTTGTGGTATTGTGGGCACATGGTTGGATAGGTACACCCTCATCCATGACCAGCCATCCATATTGGTACTTGTGTTTGTAACTGGTCCTTCATTGGCTACCATACCCCCATTGTACCTGCTTTTGCTACCATGGTATTTTCATGATACTCTCTTTCTCTTCCTCATCTTATAAATTTACACCCTTGGAGTATATAATGTTAGTTCTAAACTCTGACAGTCTGGAGCTGTAGAAGGAATGCTGGGTTGTCTTTGTTCCTCTTTGCCTCTGACATCACCGTTGTACCATTTGTAGCTCTGCAGAATTCAGGCTTGGGTGGCTCAAGTAATTCAAAGGAAGGCTGTATCTCCTAGGTGTTCACCTGGGATTGAGATGTAGTTGGCTTTTGGAAGTCACTTCTTTGAGAGTTCTTTCACCCTTATCATTGAGGCTTACTCCCAGAGAGAGAAAATGCAGGCCTCTCCTCTAAAATTCTGATACCATTAAGTCTATTGTTCTCTGCCTTTGTTTTTGATTTCTCCAGTCGCCCAGGGGAATAAGTTATTCCTTAAACTGAAGGGAATGGAATCAGAGCAAATGACTTATTTTTTCTCCTTAAAGTATCTGCTCTATATTAGAAAATATTTTTTAAACTAAAATCTAATACTCAATTTTTTTTTTCCCCTGAATCTTCTCTGATTATTGACTTTTGGGCCAAAGAAAGCTTTGTCGTGACTTACATTTTTAACACTGTGTTAATTCTTTGTTTTAATCATTTTATAATGTATTATTGTTTTAAAGGCTATATCCTACTACTCCCCTTCCGTTAAAAAAATTCTGTTTTAGACAACCCTTAGTTTAAGACTATGTTTTTAATTCAGGGTCAATCTTTCATACTGTAGTTAAAACTCATTTCCTTAAAGGATAGAAATAAATGTATATAGTTGGTTTAATTTTAAATTCTATCCCATCCAATTTCTCTTTATAAAGTATTCTTTTTCCCTTTCTACTCATTTATTAAATGAGTGTTTGAATGTATTTAAAGAACAAGAGTTTAGAAATTAGAGGAAACTTTGTTAGAATATTTGTTAAATTCGTACAAACCTCTCACAATAAACCTAACAGATTTCTTCTCTATAGCTAGGGTTTGACCATTTTATTATTGTTTTTACACAACACTGATATATGTCCTTCCTTTTGTGCTATTTAATACATATAAACTTAAGAGATCTATACTGGGAATTCTATTTTCTTTTTGCCACTGGGACGACATAAAAGAAATAAAATATTCTGAACGCCATTACTCTCCAAAGCATTCAGACAGGGTAAGTAATATTTGCTCTCAATGGTAACATTGTTGGCATTCTCCATAAGCTGCTTGTCTTTTCTAAGTGCCTCAGTGAGAATTTACTTCAGCTTAATATCAGAATTTATTCTGCATACATGCCCATGCTTTCTACATGATTAGTGAAGTGCTACTGTGGAGAGACTCCTGGGACTTTAAGGGGAAAAAGCCTTTGAATAATGTGGAAATAACAGTGGTTTTTGTTCGTAACTTTAAGAATGACTGCCAAGGTCCATTACATCTCCCAGAATGTTTAAAGGCTTGACGCTTCTCCCGTTTTCCTGTCCTCAGATGCCATCTCACTAGGCAATAGGAACTTGTTTTCTTCCTTTCAGTTAAATTTTCTCAGAAATAAGTGGATAATACCAAGTACAGAGGGCAGTAGGTTCTTGGGGAAGTGTAATTGCCATACATGCATTTTAAGAATCAGCCGGTGCTAAACATTAGAAGAGCTGCCAAGAAATAGTAGTTATTCCAAAGGCTCATAGAACTCTCTCAGGAGCAGGGAACTAAGGTTGTAAAGTGATAATTTGACATTCTCGGCAATGTTGGAACAGCCAGGGTTTCTTTCCAAAGAGCAGCTAAGCTTTTTCCCTGAGCAGTTTCACGTTGTTCCTAAGACTGTCTGCTACATGGCTTGTCATCTGAACCATTTTTAAAATCAAAATGTTTCATTTCTGAATTGCTAAACCCCTGGAGAGCATTGCCACATAAGGAACAAAACTCTTACATTCATTATGGAAAAAAGGAGCTTGTCAGCTCAAACAGTGTGACCTAGGACAGAAAAACCTTAGCTTCCTGTGGGGAATGAGTACATCCTCACTGCTGGTTCTTTGGGATTGAATTTATAAATGCCAAAATGTTCAGGGATTAAAAGACATAATATAGATCAGTAGGTCCTCCCAGATCTGGTTTTAATGATGAATCCCAAATATTAGTTGTCACTCACATCTAGTAACCATGCATTTCAGTTTTATCCAAACATAGTTAAGCACATTCCTCACCTCTCATGTACAAGTATGAATTATAGACTAACTTCACTCATTTCCCCTAATCTATAGAATTAACCAATGCTGAAGTGTTTTCTTTTTCCAAAGAAGCACCTCTTCTATTTGAAATATGATGTATGTGATTATGAATGGAAATGTGATTAGAAAATCCAACCTCAATATGCATAATTGCAGTTTACATACAAATTTGATATTAAATAAATATAAACTGAGAGAATTATGCGTATATATCCACACTTTTTTTGCTGTGTCCTGATTATCTGATAGCATTCATTTTTAATTTTTTATCTGTTATTTTAACATAATAATAGCAAATGTTTTATCCATATTATTTTAACCTAATAAAACCAACTAATCTCCTAAATTATTACTGGAAGGTTGTTTAGTCCCAGGAAGAATTAGTTCATGCTATTTTTTTTTTTTTCAGAATTTTATCAGAATGTAAAAACCTGTTTTCTGCACTGATTGCTGTCAGCCATGGCCATTGGTCAATCAAAACAGAATTTCTCTGGCTTGCGCCTCTCAGTCAATTTTGTTTTCCCATTTTAAAGATAGTAGGAGTTCCTAGGAAATTTTCTCAGTGCAGATACTAACAAGGGTGGCAAGGGACATGAAAAAGATGGCTTAGAAAGAAAACATGACTATTTTCTGAACATTTTAAAACTACGTAGGTTTTTGGAAGACTGAGACTAGATCCAAAGCACAGTGATATAATTCTGGCAATTTCTACAGACCAAGATGTCAGTCAATCTGAATTAAACTAACCATTACAAGGGAAATGTTAGTCTAAAAAGTACATGTTAAAGTCACTAAGCTGTTGTGAAATAGCCTTAGTGACAACATGAATCAATTATCAAAGGTTTAAAGTCAGTGATATAGATTGAACTGCAATATACATGTTTGTCAAGGTTTCTTTAAAGGATGGGCAATGTTTCTCAGCAGTTAACTGTACCAACTGCAACTTAATAGCATAAATTGCTTGAGGAGAAAATTAAGAACTTTATGCTAAATAACTTATTTTAAAGAATAAATAGCTTATTTAAATTTACTTAGCATGACTTTAACATAGTTTGACAGGGGGTCACCTGGGTGGCTCAGTCGGTTAAGCATCTGACTTCGGCTCAGGTCATGATCTCATGGTTTGTGGGTTCGAGCCTCGCATCGGGCTCTGTGCTGACAGCTAGCTCAGAGCCTGGAGCCTGTCTTCGGATTCTGTGTCTCCCTCTCTGTCTGATCCTCCCCTTCTCGCACTTTCTTGCACGTGCGCTCTCTCTCTCTCTCTCAGAAATAAATAAAACATTAAAAAATAAAAATAAAATGGTTTGACAGGGCACCTGGATAGCTCAGTTGGTTTGAGTATCTGGCTCTTGACTTCAGCTCAGATCATGATCCCAATATCATGGGACTGAGCCTCACGTGTCTCTGTACTTAATGTGGAGCCTGCTTAAGATTCTCTCTCTCTCTCTCTCTCTCTCTCTCTCTCTCTCTCTCTCTCTCTCTCTCTCTCTCTTCTCTCTCTTTCTCACTCAAAAAAATAGGTTGGCAATAGTTTGAAGGCTACTTTTAAAAAGGTAGCAATAGGATCAATTTTATAAACAAAATAATGCATTTGAAAATAATTCAATTCTTTACCACAGTTATTTTCAAAGACACAAATGCTATCTCAATACTTAGAAGAAATGGCAACAATGCCCATTATTTCTTATGTAAACCTATTTCTGTTAGTGCATTTATTTGGTTTTAACCAGCACTTTTTAATGTGATTTCCAAACAGAACTAATTGTAAGGAACAGATTTCACAAGTTAAAGTAATAGAAAAAAGTAAGTGCTATAATTTCTAATATACAAAACCTTCCACATTATTTCTTATGAGTTCAATTTTCTAGTTTTACAATGCCTCTCTCTTTTACAAAGTCCTAATTAACATAAGATGTCCAGTTAGTATAAGATCAGGGCTAATTATAGCCATATGCAAAGGTAGCAGCATTCTCTATAATTGCCATTAGCACGATGTTTTATTATTTGAAACAGAAAGCAGAATCATACAGAATCAATGAGAATATCTTTAACATCGCAATAGTTTTAATATTCCCTTTCTATCCCCTCCTTCTGCCTATACTCACCCTATCCTCAGGCAACCTCTGACCCACCTTTAGCCACTATACATGAGTTTGCATTCCCATATAAACAGAATCCTACAGTATGTATGCTTTGTTGACTGGTTTCATTCACTCAGCATGATGGAGGTTTAGCCATGTTGCTATGTGTATTAGCATTTCTGCTTTTAATTCTGAGTATTATGCCATTATATATACATATACTGCTATGTGTTTATAGCATCATATTCACCTGTCAGTAGGCACATGAATGGTTTCCAGTTTGGACTATTACAAAAAAAACTGCTATGCACACTCATGTACAAGCCAATGAACGGACATATGCTTTCATGCCTCCATCTCTCTGACCAATGGAATGGATTTATAAATGGTAGGTGTGTTTTTAATGAAAAAAAAAATAAGTAAATGAATTGACAAGCCATTTTCCAAAGTGTTTGTCCATTTTATATTCACACAGCAGTGTATAAGAGTCCCTGTCTGTCAGTATTCTCACTGATATTTGATATAGCCAATGTTTCAAATGTTGGCTTTTGGAGTAGGTATGCAGTTTCATTGTGGTTTTCATTTGCATTTCTGTAATGACTAGTGATATAAAGCATCTTTTTAAAAGTTTTAATTCCAGTTAGTTAACATACAGTGTTATATTAGTTTCAGGTGTATATTACAGTGATTCAACACTTCATACAACACCCGGTGCTTATCACAAGTGTGCTCCTTAATCCCCACCACCTGTTTCACCCATCTCCCCCACCCTCTCCCCTCCCCTGATTGGTAACAGATTGAGTCTGTTTCTTGCTTTCTCTCTCCCTCTCTCTCTCTTTTCCCTTTGATCATTCATTTTGTTTCTTAAACTCTACACATGAGGGAAATAATATGGTATTTGTCTTTCTGTGCCTGCCTTTGTTTAGCATAATACATTCTAGCTCCATCCGTGTTGTTGCAAATAAAAATATTTCATTGTTTTTTATGGCAGAATAATATTCTATTGTATGTATACACCACATCTTCTTTGTCCATTCACCAATCAATGAACACTTCCATATCTTGACTATTGCAAATATTGCTGCAGTAAACATAGGGGTGCATGTGTCCCTTTGAATTAGCATTCTCATATTCTTTGGATGATATTAAGCATCTTGTCATGAATTTATTTGCCATCTGTATATTTTTACTAATTTTAATTGGATTGTTTAGGTCCTTATAGTATTTTGAGAATTCTTTATTTTTCCTTGACAAAAGTACTTGATTATATATATACATATATGATTTGCAAATATTACTCCAGTCTGAGGCTTGACTTTTAATTATCTTAACATTATCTTTCATAGAGCAGGTGCTATTAGTTTTGATGAACTTTAGTTTATCAGTTTGTGTCTTATATGTGGGGCTTTTGATATCAATTTTAAGAAATCTTTGCCTGACTCCAAGATTTACAAAGATTATACTCGATGTTTTAATACAAAAAGTATATAGTTTTAGATTTTATATTTAGGTGTATCATCCACTTTGAGTGCTTTTGTGCATATAATGTGAAAATTGGACAGAAGTTTACTTTTTTTTTCACTACTCTATTATTCCAGCAGCATTTGGTGAAAAGACTATGCATTTCGCACATATATTTTGAACATTTGTCATTAGATACATAAAGGCTTAGGATTGTTTACTAAACTGACCTCTTAAATTTTATGAGAAGACTTTTTTTCTTCTGGTAATAATCTTTTATCTGAAATTTTCTTTGATATTAATATAGCTACCCAGCTCTCTTCTGACTACTATAAACACAGTGTATTTTTTCATACCTTTACATGTAATCTAATTATTTTTATTCAAAGTTGCTTTCTTGTAGGCAGCATTTATCAACTCTTGTCTTAGGAGATACCTGGGTGCCTCAGTCAGTTGTGTCCTGACTCTTGACTTTGGCTTAAGTCATGATCTCACAGTCTTGGGATCAAGCCATCCATTGGGCTCCATGCTAGGCATGGAGCATGCTTAAGATTCTCTTTCCCCTTCCATCTGCCCCTTCCTGTGCTTGTGAACTCTCTCTCTCTGTCTCTCTCTCTTTGTCTCTGTCTTTCTTATCATTTACCTTTAATATAGCTTTTGACATGATGAGGTTTAGTTCTACCAGCATACTCTTTGTTTCTTACTTGTTCCATAAGTTCTTTGTCCTCATTTTCCTTAGGTCTGATTTCTTGTTGATTAAGTAGTTTTATTTTTTTTATGATTCAATTTTCCCACCTTTGTTGGCTTACTGGCTAATAACATTTTTTTTTTAATTTTTGGTGGTGGCTTTAGGGTTTATAGCATACAACTTTAACTCATCACAGTTTAACCTTAAGTAACAGTAAGCCATCCTACATATAAGAATATTATAGCAATATATTTCCATTTCTCCCCTTCTAATGTTTGTGTTGTTACACATACTTCCAAATGCATTATAAACTATATATTATATTATTTTTATTTTGTTGAAATAGTTTTATTTTAAAGACTTTGAAATAATAAGAAAAATAATAATATATTTACCCATATGTATGCTACGTCTTGTTTATTTCCTTGTTCATACCCATATATATATTTGTTATCATTTTTCATCTTCATTCGGACTCTTCCAGTATTCCTGGTAATAGTGATGAATTTCTTTTTTTTTTAATAGTTTATTGTCAAGTTGGTTTTCATATAAACACCCAGTGTTCATACCCACAAGTGCCTCCTCCATACCCATCACCCCCCTTCCCCTCCCTCCACCCCATCTGCCCTCAGTTTGTTCTCAGCATTCAAGAATCTCTCATGGTTTGCCTCCCTCCCTCTCCCCAACTATTCTTCCCCTTCTTCTCACCCATGGTTCTCCATTAAGTTCCTCCTAATCCTCCTATCCATGCAAATGTATGGTATCTGTCCTTCTCTGCCTGACTTATTTCACTCAGCATAACACCCTCAAGTTCCCTCCATGTTGCTTCACATGGCCAGATTTCATTGTTTCTCATTGCCATGTAGTATTCCATTGCATAGATAAACCACATCTTCTTGATCCATTCATCCACTGATGGACACTTAGGCTCTTTCCATGTTTTAGCTATTGCTGAGAGTGCTGCTATGAACATTGGGGGGGTACATGTGCCCCTATGCATCAGCACTCCTGTATCCCTTGGGTAAATTCCTAACTGTGCTATTGCTGGGTCCTAGGGGAGTTGTTTTAATTTTTTGAGGAACCTGCACACTGTTTTCCAGAGGGGCTGCACCAGTTTACATTCCCACCAACAGTGTAGGAGGGTGCCCATTTCTCCACGTTCTTGCCAGCATCTACGTTCTCTGATTTGCTCGTTTTAGCCACTCTGACTGGCGTGAGGTGGTATCTCAGTGTGGTTTTGATTTGTATTTCCCTGATGAGGAGGGATGCTGAGCATCGTTTCATGTGTCTGTTGGCCAATTAGTGATTAATTTCTTAAGTTTTTGTGGACTTGAAATAGCCTTCAGTATGCTTTCATTTAAAAATATTTTTTATTCTGTCTAAAATACTGTTTCTAATAGGAAATTTACTCTCATCTTTATCTTTGTTCTTCTGTATGTAATGTATCATTTTTCTCTTGAGACCTTTTTTTTTTTAAATATTTTTATTTATTTCTAGAGAGAGAGAGAGAGACAGCGTGAGCAGGGGAGGGTCAGAGAGAGAGGGAGATACAGACTCTGAAATAGGCTCCAGGCTCTGAGCTGGCAGTCAGCACAGAGCCTGACGCGGGGCTCGAACCCACGAACTGTGAGATCATGACCTAAGTGAAAGTCAGACGCCCAACCGACTAAGCCACCCAGGCGCCCCGCTTTTGAGACCTCTAAGATAATTTCTTTATCAATTTATGTAATTTGATTTTGATGTGTTTTGATATAGTATCATTTATGGTGAGTTTTTCTCTTCCTCATCTCTCTACTCTCCTATGAAACTCCAGTTTCTTTTAAGTGTATTTATTTATTTTTGAGAGGCAGAGAGAGAGAAAGAACATGCGTGCAATAAGAGTGAGTGGATGAAGGGGCAAAGAGAGAGAATCCCAAGTAGACCCTATGCTTTCAGCACAGAGCCCAACATGGAGTTCAGTCTCAGGCTTGTGAGATCATGACCTGAGCCAAAATCAAGTCAAGATGCTTAACTAATTTAGCCACCCAGTCTCAGGTTCCTAAGCGCATGACCTGAGCCAAAATCAAGTCAGGTAGTTAACTGACTGAGCCACCCAGACACCCCAGGAAACTCCAATTTCGTGCATATTTTGCAACTTGAAGTTTTACTGCAGTAACTGAAACTTTGTTCTGTTTTTTTCACCCCCTCAGTAGAGAGTCTTCTGTGTTTGTTTTATTTTTTATCGATTTTCTTGCTATTTATTTATTCAGGGTCCTAAATATTTTCTTCTGTAATGTCTAACTTGGTCTTTCCCATCTTTGTATTTTTCATCCCAGATATTATAGTTTTCATCCTTAGAACCTTCATTGGGTATTTTTAATATATATTTCCTTTCTCTACCTAATATGTTTGATCTTTACTCTAGCTTTTTGAACAATTGTTATACAATTGGTGTAACTTTTGGGTGACATCACAGACCTAGTCTGATATTTCTAAAACCTGAAATACTTTTGAGTTGGCTTAGATAGATTTATTTTTCTCCTTATATGGGCCATATTCTTCTTTTTCATTACAAGTCTGGGAATGTTTTATTGGATTTTCAACACTGTGAATTTCACCTTACTGACTTTTGGATTTTTTTTTATTCCTAACAGTATTTTTGAGCTTTATTCTATAAGACAGTTAAATTACTTAGAAAGTTTGATCTTTTCAGGTCTTGTTTTGAAAAATTGTTAGGTGTGACTAAAGTAGTGTGTTATTTATGGCTAATAATTACCCACGACTGAAACAGAACCCTTGGTGACTTGTGTGGGCTAGGAACAATTCCATTCTGGCTTCTGGAAACAATTGTTCTTCCCAGTATTGCATCAGCAGCATATGCAGTTCTCTCTTACTATCTTCTATCTCTAAACCTTTGGGGTGTCTGCTTCCTCGGCCACTGCTGGTTAACACGCATGCATGTGTTGATTTTTTTGTTGTTGTTGTTGAATACTTAAGGGTTCCCTCTGCAGATTTTCAGAGTTCTCACCCTTTGTACCCCCGTACTCCCCATGACTCTGCTGTCTGACCTCTACCCACTCGTCTTGCTAGATTATCAGTTTTGTCCCAAGGAGAACAACATGCTCCATCTGCTCCCACCCATACCAAGCCCTTCTCTGCAGCCTGGAAATTTTCTAGCAATAAGCCAGGGTAATTGCAGAGCTCACCATATTCATTGCTCTTCTCTCTGGGATGGCTATGCTTTGTTGCCAGAGGTCATACAGTGTTTTGCACACTGTTACTTCATATATTTTTTTTTCTGTTATTTTAGTTTCATGTGTAATGATTCATCTGGTCTCTGTTATTCCACCATGATTTGAAGCAGAGGTGTCACATCAATCAATTTCAATAAAATCTTTAAAAATGACGTTCGTAGTAGTCAAGTCATTTACAGAGTGAACTAATACTCTAACCAGAACTTTACTTCTTATGTTAGTGTACACACCGGTTATGGTAAATTTTATATGTCAATTTGACCATATATATAAGGACTGCCCCTGTATATAACTGGTAAAACATTATTCCTGGATGTGTATCTGAGGGTTTTTCTAGAAGAGTTTAGCATTTGAATCAGTAGACTGAGTAAAGATCATTCTCACTATTGAGGCAAGGCATCATCCAATCTGTTCAGGGTCTAAATAGAACATAAAGGCTGACGAAGGGGATATTTACTCTTTTCTTCTGTTTATCTCTTGCCTCCAACATTCGCACTCTTGATTCTCTGGACTGGGACTTCCAGCTTCTGCTCCCCTGATTCTCAGGCTTTTGACTCAGACTAAATTTACACCACCAGCTTCCCTGCTTTTCCAGGTTTCAGAGAGTGTATCAGGGGCCTTCTTGGTCCCCATGATTATGCAGATAAATTCCTATAACAAATCTAATCTGTATATCTATACTACATCTACATCTATATCCTATCATTTCTGTTACCCAGAGTACTCAGACCAATACAACATCTTGATCACATCTTACTTCTCAAAGAGTAAGAATTTGTGAAGATCCCTTTAGTGATGACAGAACGGAATATGCTGTAGTGTTCAGTGTGATCAAAATTCTAGAAAGTTACTGTACCAGGAAGCTGAAGGTGAAGAAATTTGGTCTGTTGTGGAATAAACATAAAATATAGTAGCAAAAAATAGAGCAGGAAACATGCAGAGAGAATCTCAGAAATTAGTTTAGACTTTGAACCTGATGAATCTAGTGCCTTTGTTTCAAATATTCATGAATATTATGAAGGGGAAAGAGGTAAAAGTACTTTCTGATGAGGAAAACAAAGGCAAGAGAAATGTAGCTTAAATTAAATCTCCTACAGCCTGCAATCCACTGATAGACACCTGAAACGTGCAGAGTGTCACCCTCCTCAAACAACTCATGGCTGCCTTAGTGCCTTCATGTTTTTATTTTATTAAAGATTAAAAGTAACCTTATGTTGGGGCGCCTGGGTGGCTTAGTCGGTTAAGAATCCGACTTTCGCGGAGGAGGGGGGGCAAGATGGCGGAGAAGTAAGGAGCTCCGTACTTGCACTCGCGCCCATACATCACACAGAAAAGATCTGAAGCCATTGGAAACCTTACAAAACCTGAGAGGCTGGGAGACAAAGGACGCAGAATCCACTGAGAAAGCCTTCTAACTGGGCTCAGGCTACACGGACCCAGCAGGCAAGCCCCCGCGCATGCGCACCAGCCCTACCCAGAGAAGGAAGCAGCGATTCTGACTCCACCCCCAGAGCTCAGCAGGGAGCCTGGAATAGCCCGAGGGTGTTGCCTGGGAAGCTGTGTCTAAGGCAATTTCAGCTTTCAGCGGGGCGTGCGGACTGGGATTTGGAGATTGGAACTGGCCTGGGTTGAAGAGTGCAACCAACTTCGGCTGCGTCCCCGGAACGGGGAGTTGACACGCCAAAAAAAAAAAAGCGAGCTGCAGCGCGGGGTTCAAGAAGGGACTGGAGCACCGTCACTCTCCTCCCCACAATCGCCAAGGCAGAACCCCCGCCTGAGGCATTGGATCATGCCACGCCCATCCCTGCCTGAGAGGTGCCCTCCTCCCTTTTTTTTTCTCTTTCTTTTTTCCTTTCTTTTTTTGTTTTTTTTCCTTTTTTTGTTTTTTTTCCTTTTTTTCTTCTTTTTTTCCCTTCCTTTTCACTTTTTTTCTTCTTCTTTCTCTTTTCTCGCTTTTTTCCCCAAAACACTGACCTGATTAACTCTGGTCGCCAGCTTGCTTAAACAATCACAACAAGTCCATTCTGTAAATGTAAATTCTACACCTACCGAATTTTTCAGCTATTTCTCTCAGGAGTAATTAGACTATATAGTTTCTCTGGATAATTCCAGCATCCTTCTCTCACCTATCCAACCATATTCTACCCTTTATCTCTTTGAAAAAGCTTCTTATCCCTTCTGCCTGTTCATTCTATTTCCAAATCTGCCTTGTCTCGCCCTGCCTTCTCTCTTTTTCTCTATGCTCTTCAACCAGCACTGCATACACACGGCTACTTAACTGTAGCTGGGAAATCCAGGTATATGCTTTAAACCATTCTTTGTCCATCGGTTTTCTTCTTTTTTCCTTTTCTTTTCCCCTTTTTGACCCTTTTATGTATTTTATGCTTCCTATTATTCGCCCTCCCTCCTCCGTCTTTTCTATTAACTTTTTCGTTTTCCCTCTCACTTTGCATGTTGGTTGAATCAGCCTGTGCGTTTGTGTACTCCTCCTCCCTGTGTGTTTGTCTGTCTGTTTTCTTTTCCAGGGCTACCTCAAGAAACAAGCTAGAGTACACAAGGTGAAGAGTCCCAAATATCACTACAAATAGGAAAATAAAATAACTAAGGTCCCAACAAGAGTGACCGAGGGATACCATTCAAAAAACAATCTCTGAAAGGATAGGCCCTGGAAAGTCAAAGAGTTTCTTGGATATAGCAGTGCTCATAGAAACAGAGAGTATAACAGGTCTTTAAAACCAACAAGAGCCGGAAAGCTAACTAAAATGATGAAACGAAAGAGCTCTCCTCCAAAGAAACTCCAAGAAGAAATGACAGCTAATGAACTGCTCAAAACAGATATCAGCAGCATAACTGAACAGGATTTTAGAATAATAATGGTAAAATTAATAGCAGGGCTTGAAAAAAACATAGGGGACATCAAAGAAACTATGGCTACAGACAGAATGGAAAATAAAAATAGGCATGAAGAATTAAAAAATGCGATAAATGAGATCCATAATAAATTAGAGGCCTCCAACACACGGCTTGAAGAGGCAGAAAGGAGAATAAGTGATTTAGAAGACACCATTCTAGAAAACAAGAAGCTGACAAAAAAAGAGACAAACTGATCCAGGAACAGGAAAGAAGAATTCGAGAGCTCAGCGATATGGTCAAACGCAACAATATCCGTATCATAGGAATCCCAGAAGAGGAAGAGAGGGAAAGGTGCTGAAGGAGTCCTGGAACAAATTATAGCAGAGAACTTCCCTGACCTGGGGAAGGAAGTAAATGTGGAAGTACAAGAGGCTCAGAGGACTCCCCTCAGACGTAACTTGAATCGATCTTCTGCACGACATATCATCGTAAAAATGGCAAAATACAGGGACAAAGAGAGAATTTTGAAAGCAGCTAGGGAGAAAAGGGCCCTCACATACAAAGGGAAACCCATCAGAGTGGTGACAGACCTATCTACTGAAACGTGGCAGGCCAGAAAGGAATGGCAAGAGATCTTCAATGTGATGAACAGTAAAAATATGCAGCCAAGAATCCTCTATCCAGCAAGCCTGTCATTCAAAATAGAAGGAGAGATAAAACCTTTCCAAACAAACAGAAATTGAAAGAATTTGTCACCACGAAGCCAGCCCTACAAGAAATTCTGAGGGGGATGCTCTGAAGGAAAGGTTCAAGGAACAAAGATTCCAGAGACACCACCACAAACATGAACCCTACAAAAGATACAAAGACTCTAAACCCACATATTTCTATAATAACACTGAATGTAAATGGGCTGAATGCTCCAATCAAAAGACATAGGGTAGCAGAATGGATTAAAAAACAAAATCCATCTATATGCTGTCTACAAGAAACTCATTTTAGATGGGAGGATACCTTGAGATTAAAAGTAAGGGGATGGACAAATATATATCATGCTACAGGAAATCAAAAGAAAGCCGGAGTAGCGATACTTATATCAGACAAACTGGACTTTAAATTAAAGACAATCACAAGAGATGAAGAAGGGCACTACATAATAATTACAGGGTCCATCCATCAGGAGGAACTAACAATCATAAATGTCTACGCACCAAATATGGGAGCACCTAAATATCTAAAACAATTAATCACAAACAGAAACAAGCTTCTAGATAAGAATGTGCTAATAGCAGGGGACTTTAATACTCCGCTTACAGCAATGGATAGGTCAGCAAGACAGAAAATCACTAAAGAAATAATGGACTTGAAAGATACATTGGATCAGATGGACCTGACGGATATATTTAGAACTTTACATCCTGAGGCCAGGGAATTTACTTTCTTCTCAAGTGCGCATGGCACATTCTCCAAGATAGATCACATATTGGGACATAAAGCAGCCCTCAATAAATATAAAAGAATAGAGATCATACCATGCACACTGTCAGATCACAATGCTTTGAAACTTGAAATCAATTACAGGAAGAAGTCTGGAAAACTTCCAAAATCATGGAGGTTAAAGAACACCCTTCTAAAGAATGAATGGACCAATCAGGCAATTAGAGACGAAATTAAAAAAATATATGGAAACAAATGAAAATGAAAACACAACAATTCAAAATCTATGGGATGCAGCAAAGGCAGTCCTAAGAGGAAAGTACATTGCTCTCCAGGCCTATTTCCAGAGATTAGAAAATGCGCAAGTCCAAAATCTAACAGCTCACCTAAAGGAACTAGAGGCAGAGCAACAAGAACGCCCTAAACCCAGTAGAAGAAGAGAAATAGTAAAAATTAGAGCAGAAATAAACAACATAGAGACCAAAGAAACAATTGAACAGATCCATAAAACCAAGAGTTGGTTTTTTGAAAAAGTAAACAAAATTGACTAACGTCTAGCCAGACTTATCAAAAAGAAAAGAGAGAGCAACCAAATAGACAAAATTATGAATGAAAATGGACTTATTACAACCAACCCCTCAGAAATACAAGCAATTATCAGGGAATACTATGAAAAATTATATGCCAACAAATTGGACAACTTAGAAGAAATGGACAAATTATTAAACACACACTCACTGCCAAAATTCACACGGGAAGAAATAGAAAACCTGAACAGACCCATAACAAGTGAAGAAATTGAATCAGTGATCAAAAATCTCCCAACAAATAAGAGCCCTGGACCTGATGGCTTCCCTGGGGAATTCTACCAGACATTTAAAACAGAATCAATCCCAATTCTTCTCAAGCTATTCCAAAAAATAGAAAGCAAAGGAAAACTCCCGGACTCATTTTATGAAGCCAGCATCACACTGATTCCCAAGCCAGACAGAGATCCAGCAAAAAAAGAGAACTACAGGCCAATATCCTTGATGAATACGGATGCAAAAATTCTCAACAAGATCCTTGCAAATCGAATCCAGCAGCATATAAAAAGAATCATCCACCAAGATCAAGTGGGATTCATTCCTGGGTTACAGGGCTGGTTCAATATTCGCAAATCAATCAATGGGATACATCAGTTGATACATCAATAAAAGAAAAGATAAAAACCATATGATCCTGTCAATAGATGCAGAAAAAGCATTTGACAAAATACAGCATCCCTTCTTAATAAAGACTCTCGAGAAAGTTGGGATAGAAGGAACCTACTTAAACATCATCAAAGCCATCTATGAGAAGCCTTCAGCTAACATCATCCTCAACGGGGAAAAACTCAGAGCTTTCCCCCTGAGATCAGGAACACGACAGGGATGCCCACTCTCACCACTGCTGTTTAATATAGTGCTGGAAGTCCTAGCATCAGCCATCAGACAACAAAAGGAAATCAAAGGCATCAGAATTGGCAAAGAGGCAGTCAAACTTTCACTCTTCGCAGATGACATGATACTCTACATAGACAACCCGACAGACTCCACCAGAAGCCTACTAGAACTGATCCAAGAATTCAGCAAAGTTGCAGGGTACAAAATCAATGTACAGAAATCGGTTGCATTTTTATACACCAACAATGAAGCAACAGAAAGAGAAATCAAGAAACTGATCCCATTCACAATTGCACAAAAAACCATAAAATACCTCAGAATAAACATAACCAAGGATACAAGAGATCTATATGAGGAAAACTATAGAAAACTTATGAAGGAAATTGTAGAAGACACAAAGAAATGGAAAAACATTCCATGCTCATGGATAGGAAGAATAAATATAGTTAAGATGTCATTACTACCTAAGGCACTCTACACATTCAATGCAATTCCAATCAAAATTGCACCAGCATACTTCTCAAAATTAGAACAAACTATCCAAAAATTTGTATGGAACCACAAAAGACCCCGAATAGCCAAAGTAATCCTGAAAAATAAAACCAAAACGGGAGGGATCACCATCCCACACTTTAGCCTCTACTACAAAGCTGTCATCATCAAGACAGTATGGTATTGGCACAAAAACAGACACATAGACCAATGGAATAGAATTGAGAACTCAGAAGTGGACCCAAAAGTATACAGCCAACTGATCTTTGACAAAGCAGGAAAGAATATCCAATGGAAAAAAGACAGCCTTTTAACAGATGGTGTTGGGAGAACTGGACAGCAACATGCAGAAGAATGAAACTAGATCATTTTCTCACACCATGCACAAAAATAAACTCAAATGGATAAAGGACCTGAACGTGAGACAGGAAACTATCAACACCCTAGAGGAGAAAGCAGGAAACAACCTCCTTGATCTCCACCGCAGCAACTTCTTACTTGACACATCCCCAAAAGCAAGAGAATCAAGAGCAAAAATAAACTGTTGGGACCTCCTCAAGATTAAAAGCTTCTGCACAGCCAAGGAAACAACCCAGAAAATTAATAGGCAACCAACGGAATGGGAAAAGATAGTTGCAAATGACATATCAGATAAAGGGTTGATATCCAGAATCTACAAGGAACTCACCAAACTACATGCCCGAAAAACAACCCAGTGGAGAAATGGGCAGAAGATATGAACAGACACTTCTCCAAAGAGGACATCCAGATGGGCAAAAGACACATGAAACGATGCTCAGCATCGCTCCTCATCAGGGAAATACAAATCAAAACCACACTGAGATACCACTTCACGCCAGTCAGAGTGGCTACAATGAGCCAATCAGAGAACTCTAGATGCTGGCGAGGATGTGGAGAAACGGGCACCCTCCTACACTGTTGGTGGGAATGTAAACTGGTACAGCCCCTCTGGAAAACAGTGTGGAGGTTCCTAAGGAAACTAACAATACAACTCCCCTATGACCCAGCAATAGCACTGCTAGGAATTTACCCAAGGGATACAGAAATGCTGATGCATAGGAGCACATGTACCCAATGTTCATAGCAGCACTCTCCACAATAGCTAAAACCTGGAAAGAGCCTAAGTGTCCATCAACAGATGAATGGATCAAAAAGATGTGGTTTATCTATACCATGGAATACTACATGGCAATGAGAAACAATGAAATCTGGCCATGTGTAGCAACATGGATGGACCTTGAGGGTGTTATGCTGAGCGAAATAAGTCAGGCAGAGAAGGACAAATATCATATGATTGCACGTATAGGAGGATTAGGAGGAACTTAACAGAGGACCCAGGGGGAGAAGAAGGGCGGACATGGTGGTGGAAAGGTTGAGAGGCAAACCATGAGAGACTCTTGAATGCTGACAAAAACTGATGACTGGTGGATGTGGGCATGGAGGAGGACACTTGTGGGGATGAGCACTGGGTGTTATGTGGAAACTAATTTGACAATAAACTATTTGTAAAAAAAAAGAAAAAAGAAAAAAGAAAAAGAATCCGACTTTCGCTTAGGTCATGATCTTGCGGTTCGTGGGTTTGAGCCCCGCGTTGGGCTCTGTGCTGACTGCCAGCTCAGAGCCTGGAGCCTATTTCAGAGTCTGTGTCTCCCTCTTTCTCTCACCCTCCCCTTCTCACGCTGTCTCCCTCTCTCTCTCCTAGAAATAAATAAAAATATTAAAAAAAAAAAAGTAACCTTATGTTAACAGCAGCTATCCCCTCAAGGTCCTGAAAGCCTTGCTTCCAAATTTCGTAGAGACTTACATTTTCCCTAGCTCCCCACTAACTTAAAAGTTTATAACCAGTCTCCCCTATGACCTAGCAATAGCACTGCTAGGAATTTACCCAAGGGATACAGAAATGCTGAGGCATAGGAGCACATGTACCCCAATGTTCATAGCAGCACTCTCCACAATAGCTAAAACATGGAAAGAGCCTAAGTGTCCATCAATAGACGAATGAATCAAGAAGATGTGGTTTATCTATACCATGGAATACTACATGGCAATGAGAAACAAATTCTGGCTGTGTGTAACATGGATGGACCTTGAGGTTATGCTGAGCGAAATAAGTCAGGCAGAGAAGGACAAATATCATATGATTGCACGCATAGGAGGATTAGGAGGAACTTAACTGAGGAACAAGGGGGAGAAGAAGGGCAGAAATGGTGGGGGAAAGGGAGAGAGGCAAACCATGAGAGACTCTTGAATGCTGACAAATGGAGGACTGATGGATGTAGGGGGGAGGGGAGATGGGCATGGAGGAGGGCACTTGTGGGGATGAGCACTGGGTGTTATGTGGAAACTAATTTAACAATAAACTATTTGTAAAAAAAAAAAAAAAAAAAGTTTATAACCAGTCACTCCTTACATCCCCAGTGCAGCTCTTTGTGCCCACGGGTCCTGCCTCTGTGCTTATAAAATCGCTGTTTCCACCAAAGACATCTCAAGAATTCTTTCTCAGCCATTTGCTCAAGAAACCCTCGCTTTCTCCAAGTCCTATGGAATTCATCTTCAGAGGAAGAAATAATCTGTCACTTTTTGGAGACGGTAGCAGGATTTAACTAACAGCACATGTTCTCAGGAAATCTTTAGTGTGAGAGCTCTTCTAGGAATGCCCATACTGGGCACTCCTTTATGAGACTTTTATGTAGCCCCAAGTCTGTATTATGTGTGAGTCTGAAGTGAATTGAATTACCTAATGAAATAACAGAAAACTTTATTACAATCCATACCAATTTTAAATTATTACTTCTAATATAAGTCCTGATGTTAGGATGGAAATTTTAAGTAATTATTTTAAGATTTATTTGAAAAGGTATTATTTAGATTTATAGAAATTAATTTGTCATTGTCATGGATTCTCAAAGCATTGATACATAAGAAATCATCTTACTATATATAAAAGCAAAACAACTACTTTATAAAATAAAATCTGGGCACCGGGGTGGCTCAGTCAGTTAAGCTTTGAAATCTTGATTTTTGGATCAGGTCATGGTCTCACAGTCATGAGAATGAACCCTGCCTATATCAGGCTCTACATTAACAGTATGGAGATTGCTTGGGATCCTCCCTCTCTCTCTTTCTGCCCCTCCTCTGCTTGTGCACACGTGCTCTCTTTCTCTCAAAATAAATAAACATTAATAAAATAAAACTAAAATTATGTAGAAAAATATTATATATACCATCTCTTAACATACTTTGTATCTCTGGGAATTTCGGTATATGTTTTAACTTATTACAGTGACCTAAAATTTATATCATTCAAACTTAAGGTAATATAAAAGCCTTTGAAATATAATTTCTATTTTTTCTCTCCCATATTCTCTGCTAGTTTTGTCATTTATTATACTCTCAAATGTTGTAATCTCCCCAGCATAGAGTAACTGTTTTTATTTAGGCAATCAATTATCTTTACAACAATGACAAAGACTCTAATTTTTAAATTCTTTTTAGCCTTTCTTGTGCTCTTTATTTCATTATGTAGTTTGAATTTCCATCTGTTTTCATGCTCCCTTTGCTTAAGAAAGTTTTTTAACATTTATTTTAACGCAAACCTGTTGGTTGTGAGCTCTTTCAGCATTTCTCTGGAAATGTCTTAATTTCATTGTTATTTTTGAACTCTATATTCCATGGGTATAGAATTGTAGGTTGACTATTTTGTTTCATTTTTTTGTTTCTGTTTTTTGTTTTTGTTCTTTGTTTTTAACATTTAATACCAATGGCTTCTGGCATGCATAGTTGTTGATCAGCAGGTCATTGGAATATTAGTTCTTTTTGCCTCTGGGCGATGTCCCTTTTTTCCCTCCTGTGGCTTAATTCAAGATTATTTTCTTTTTGTTTGGCTTTTAACAGTTTAAGTATGATTACAATTTAGGTATGGTTATTTAATTTTTGTTTTAATCGTTCTTGGAGGTTTCTTAATTTACTGATGGATGATTTGTTGTTTTTCAATAATATTCAAAATTATCTGTCATCCCTTTAATTGTTCCTGTCCCATTCTCTCCGTCTTTCCTTCCGGGTTTCCAATTAAATATATTTTAGTCCATTTTGCATTATCACTTATTTTTTTTATTCTCTTTGTGTTTTCATTTTGATTTATTTTGATTTGTATTCATGTATTATAAAATACACTGTTTCTTTCCTCAACTCTGACTGGTTTGCTAATAAGCATGCTGATATAATTTTTCATCTTGCTGTCATGTTTTCATTTATTTATAGCATTTGCATTTGACTGATTTTTCTGTCTCTGGAAATTCCCCATTTGTCTATGCATGATGTCTGTTTTTCCCCCTGGATTCTTTACCATTTTAATCATTATTAATTTACAGTATGTGCATATGAGTTGTAGTATCCGTGTTATCTGACTCTAATTCGGTTGGTGTCTTTATTTCTTGACAGTGTTTTGTTTTGTCTTTATTGCTTTTGCGTGAGTCTCCTAATTTCTAGAGGGAGGCACAGGATCCAGTATCAAAAATAATAGATCATGAAATACATTTATTTATGTCCAGTGCAGGGGAGGAGTCAGTATACTCAGTTGTTGGCCTGGTTTGGGTGTTGCTGTGGTTGTTGTAACATTCAATAAACCATATCATTAAAACTCCTCCTTGGGGCTCCTGGGTGGTTCATTTGGCTAAGCATCTGACTTCAGCTTGTCATGATCTCATGGTTCATGGGTTCCAGCCCCACATTGGGCTCTATGCTGACAGCTCAGAGCCTGAAGCCTGTTTCAGATTCTTTGTCTCCCTCTCTGCCCCTTCTCTGCTCATGCTCACTTGCATACTCTCTCTGTCTCATATAACTAAACATTAAAAAATTTTTAAAAAAAGAAAACAACTCCTCTAGTGCCACCTACTTTCTTGTGCCCAGTGTGTGGCCCAAAGCTTTGGAGGGAATATGTCACTGCTCTTGTGGCATGTTAGCTTTCAGCAGTGTCTGTACCCTTGCATCACAGAGAGCCTCTCTCTTCATTCTTGCTACTCCTCTAGCCATAGTACACTAGTTCTGGGACCAGGCCCAAGATCCCTGTTGCAGGCAGGTGGATGGTTCATGGCTTTCAGAAGCCAGCCTGAGAAGCAGATACAGAAGTCAGGCATTCTCAGCACTCCCTAACTTTCACTCCCATGGGAGCCAAATTTATCTCTATTGCATATTTGCAATAAAAACCATCTCTTATCTTTCCTTCATCCTCAGTGGTAACAAGCCTCTGCACTGGATCAATGCAAGTTTCTTTCTCCACACATAAGGGGAAGCAGTTTATCTTTTCCTTTATCAGAAGCAGTGTACTTTTGCCAGTGGATGCAGGGTTCCCACTCCCCACAGCGGTAGTGCATCTGCATTTATTAGTTCAGGATACTGGGCCCCAAAATATCTTCCGTCCCTCTGATGGCGCAGAAGTACTTTGCTTCCGTACCCGTCCCTCCCCCCCCAACAGAGCAGTGATGATTTGCTTGGACCCAGACCCAGAGGAAGGGAGAGTAATTGGCTCCGTGAACTTCTCTGAAGGCTGCTATGTTTTCTCTTACTCTCCCTCTGACACAGTGAGCTTTTGCCCATGTTTGTGGTACCAGATCATTTCCTGCCCTTCTCTCATCAGCTTAGGGGTTTTGATTCCCAGAAGAGAAGCAACTCTTCGTATAATTACAGATTTCGTGTCTTCATTTTTCTTATAGCAGTAATGATAAGTGGAATTGAATCATTATTTTCCATTTAAACTTCTTGCAACTCTAACATTAGGTGATTTTGCTTAAGTCCCAGTTTGGCATTTTGGTATTACATCAAATATAGATAGTCATCAATTATGTGAATAAAGTGTTTTGATTGAGAATATGAGTGCCAATATTAGGTATATTAACCTTCTTAGCACCACATAGCCCTGGTTCAAAATGTAAAAATCCTATCTAGATCTAACAAAAAATGGCTCTTCAAACTATTGTCTTCTTCAACAAAATACTACTCTTAATGCTTATGATCTCATGCCTAGATTATTATCATAACTTCATATCTGGTCTTCGTTTTGTGTTCTCTCCCTTAAAATTTGCTTTGAGTAGTCAGTCTCCTCTAAACAGTGACAGACTGTATTTTTCCTACAAACTCATCAAAGTCAGTTCCACCTTTAGATTCTTTCCATCAGTTTCAAATCCGAGGTGAGCAGAAATATTTCCAATAATTCCCTCTGATGCCACAAGGTCTTACATCATTTTTCTATCCTTTTTGCTTAAGTTCACTTATGAATCCTGATATTAAAATATTCACGTACAAGTTTTTATTCTGAAAGTAGAATATTTTCAGTCTGACCTTAATGGCTCCCTAACCTAAAAATACATTTTTCTAGAGGCAGTTAAATGTCTTACATATCTTTTGTATTCACTCATGGGCAAGCATGAGGAGGGCAACATCATTATTTCAACTCCATTTTTCTACTCTACTAAAACAGTGGTAAATATTTATTGAGAAATTACTATATGCCAGGGACTGTGATTCATTTGATATGTATCATATTTTAAGATCTGAATAACTAGATACTCTTATTCCTCTTGTGTTATAAAAAAAGAATATAAAATCATAGAAATATTAAGTAATTTGCCCAAATAGCATAGGGAAATTGGAATTCTGAACTTTACACTATGCTGGACATAGGATAGGAAAATCAGTGCCTGCTAACTGTACTTACCAAGCAGTCCTAGATGACAGGAGTCCTCTGAGTTGCCAGGATCAAGTGCAATCCAACTATGAGGTTGTGGTTCATGTGGATTTTTTTAAAAGAATAACTACGTTTATAAGTTTTCCTATAGAAAACTTGGCTAGAAACACAAAGCTGGTATTATTTTCATCAAATAGCCCTTTTTGGGAAATGCATGGTGAGAAATCCTTGTTCATAATATATTGGCATAATATATAAGTATAAATTTGAATAGTTTTACAGGATAAAATTTTCTATATCATATACTTCAACTTATATCCTTTATTTAACATGACACTGAGATTTCAAGTCAACTTAAACACTTCAGCAAATTAATTTATTCATGATTCTAAATTTATCTTGAAGATGCAAATGTTAACTAATATCTCTAATTTTCAATTAGATTAACAGAAAATAATTCTGATGTTTAGTACAATGACAGAAATGGTTTCTCTCTCCCCCTATCTTTATTTTTCTAGGTTATTTAGCATCCTATAGGTATGAAGCATTTTGGGAGTTCAGCAAATGCATCAGTCATGAAAATTAAGTTAAATATCAGAGCAACCGTTTCATCTAAGATGAAATATTTTGTTATTGCGATTTAGGTTAAATAGCTAGCCTTGGTTTATAGAGGTTTTATACTGATATATGGAGATTGGAAGGGTAAAGGGTTCCCCTGAGACTCTCTGCTCTCCAGTCAGAAAAATCAGCCACCTTTATTCATGGGAGCCCTGGGAACTGGGCCTTATACAGATCTATCTGAAAGGAAGTTGTGAAGGTTATAGCTTTGAGAAAGATGCATAAGGCCATTCAGTGTTTCTGTATTTTCCCTCGAAATTTTCCTCCAGGAAGATATTTCATTTTATAAGAATGTTTCACTTGAAGAAAACAAATATCTTCTTCTTCCTATAAATTACTGTTTAGGAGCAAAGCTTTATTCCATGTTAATTTAGTTGGCTAATGCTGTAGCTAACATTGCATGCCCAACCCGTTGCTTTAATTCTGTAAAGGGAGATGATGAATGTATGGAGAACTAGTTGTCTCTTGAGTGGCTTACAAGGAAGTTAAAAAGAAATGGTTCTAGAAGAACTTTCTGAAGAACCGAAATCCTAATATTATATATCAGATAAGGAAATCGGGTCAGCGTTATTTCAATTGAATTCTATTTTAATTATTTACTTTAATTTTAATGTTTTACTTATATGACATAGGCTATATGATAACTCAGTGTTGGTTCAATAGTGTTTTTTCACACTTCCATTACCAGCAATAATGATAAATAAAATTGGCCAGTTTTATAAATTTTTCCTAAAAAAATCTGAATGAAAAAGGGTAACTGTATAGTTTATTTTTTCCACTCTACACTGGAAAGTGTTAGACTACCTTATCTGAATTTAGGGCTCTTGAAATGCTAAATGTGCAAAAACATAGATAAAATATTATCACTAAACTCTCTAAAATGTTGTATTTTGTTTCTATGCTGGGTTTGCATTTTTATTCTGGTAAAATAGACATAATAGAAAATATACTTTTCTAACAACTTTAAATGTATATTTCTGTGATATTAACTATATTGACATTGTTGTAAAACTATCACCACCATCCATCTCTAAAACATTTTTCTTCTCCAACTAAAACTACTGCCTATTTAATATTAAATCCATTCTCCCCCTTCCCTCAGTTCCTCATAACCACATTCTGCTTTCTGACTCTGATCATTTGACGGCTCTAAGTAACTCATGTAAGTGTAATAATACAGTAGTTGTCCTTTTGTTACTAACTGATTTCACTTAGCATAGTATTGTCAAGCTGCACCCACATTGCAGCAGTTATTAGAATTTTCTTTCTTTTTAAGGTTGACTAATATTCCATTGAATGTGTTTAACACATTTGTTTATCCATTTATTTGTCAGTAGACACTTGGATTGCTTCCACCCTTTAGTTATTGTGAGTAATGCTGTTATCAACATGATCTGTTCACGTCCTTCCCTTCCTTTCTTTTGGAGATGCATTTGTATTATTAATAGAAAGTAAATATATATATGTACATATATAATGAAAATAATTTAAAAAGCACAATGATAGTAAAACAATAGAAAGTAAGCTCTAGGAAAAAAAGAAGAGGAATTGAAATAAAAGTCAATAATCAGTGTATTTCCAAGAGGAGGAAATAAAGAATGAGAATACCAACGTAGACTTTAAATGTAGTTAGAATAATATAGGAAGGATATTGTATGTAGTTACGCATCTACCTAGGAGCTGTTATTTATATTCTTTTATTATTCCAGTTTACAAAGATATATGCAGTCTGAGAGATTAGTAATATTGTTAAATAAACTTAAGCAAAACTTGTGTCTATATCTACTGTCCTTAAGATCATGCTGAATGGTAGTGAATGAAATTATAATGTACTATAAGATAGCAGAGTCAGTCTCTCAAACTTAGGGAAAAAAATATGTGTATGTACCTAAATATCTATTTTTGAGGTTCAATTATATCTTCTAATTAAATTGTTAGTAAAAACTATCTGGCAGTCGGGCTGTCTGGGTGGCTCAGTTGGTTGAGTGCCTGACTTCAGCTCAGGTCATGATCTCATGGTTTGTGAGTTCAAGCCCCACATCAGACTCTGCACTGACAGCTCAGAGCCTGGAGCCTGCTTTGGGTTCTGTGTCTCCCTCTCTCTCTGCCCCTACCCCACTCACACTCTGTTTCTCTCTCAAAAATAAGCAAGCATTAAAAAAAAAAAGCAAACTACCTGGGAATGAACAATAAGAGAAAAATATTAAAACAACAATACCATTTATATAGTATCAAAATACATAGTACTTAGGTAAAAATCTGAAAGAGGTAGAAAAAATCTGAACCTTAAAAGCACAATAAAAAATTCTATAGTACTTAGAGAAATTAAAAATAATTTATGTATTTTTAAATGTTATTACATTTTTATTTAAATTTCAGTTACTTAACATATAGTGTATAATAGTTTCAGGTGTATAATATAGTAATTCAACCCTTCCATACAATACCCTGTGCTCATCACAAGTACACTCCTTAATCCCCATCACACTCCTTTAATCCATCCCTCCATCTACCTTGCCACTGGTAACAATAATCAGTTGTTCTCTATACTTAAGAGTCTGGTTCTTGGTTTGCCTCTCTCTCTTACTTTATGCTTGCTTATTTGTCTTGTTTCTTAAATTATATATATGAGTAAAATCATATGGTATTTGTCTTTCTCTGACTGACTTATTTCACTTAGAATAATACTCTCTACCTCCATTCACCTGATTGCAAGTGGCAAGATTTCATTATTTTTTTCTGGCTGAGTAGTATTCCTGTGTGTGTGTGTGTGTGTACACATATGCACCACATATTTTTTATTCATTCTGTTCATTCTGTTCCATTGATCCATGTGTCTGTTTTTGTGCCAGTACCATACTGTCTTGATTATTATAGCCTTGTAATATAACTGAAGTCTAGAAATGTGGTACCTCCAAGTTTCCTTTTTTTTCAAGATTTCTTTGGCTATCTGAGGCTTTTTGTCATTCCATACAAATTTTAGGATTTTTTTTCCTAACTCTGTGAAAAAATGCTGTTGGCATTTTGATAGAAATTGCATTAAATGTGTAGATTGCTTTGGATACTATTAACATTTTACCAATATTTGTTCTTCCAATCCACAAATATGGAATGTTTTTCCGTTTCTTTGTGTCATCATCAATGTTTTATACTTTTCAGAGTACAGGCCTGTCACTTCTTTGGATAGGGTTTCCTATCTTAGTGTTTTTAGTGGAATTGTAAATGGAATTTATTCCTTAATTTCTCTTTCTACTGCTTCATTATTGGTGTATAGATATGCAACAGATTTCTGTACATTGATTTTGATCCTGTGACTTTACTGAATTTAACCATTGGTTCTAGCAGTATTTTGGTGGAGTCTTTCAGATTTTCTATATAGAGTCTCGGGTCATCTGCAAATAATGAAAGTTTTACTTCTTCTTTGCAGGTTTTTCATATATGGTCTTTATTATGTTTAAGTATGTTTCCTCTAAACTTTATTGAGGGTTTTATCATGGATGTATATTGTACTTTGTTAAATGTTTTCTGACCTCAGTACCGTGAAACTAGAAGTAAACCACAAGAAAAAATTTAAAAAGATGACAGTACATAGAGGTTAAACTTAAGCAATATGCTACTAAACAATGGGTGAGTAAACTAGAAAATCAAAGAAGAAATGAGAAAAATGGATGGAAACAAATGAAAATGAAAACACTATGACCCATAGACTTTCAGATGTTCCCAAAGGGGTCTGAAGAGGGTAGGAATAGCAATACAGGCCTACCTTATGAAGCAAGGAAAATCTTAAGCAACATAACTGTACACCCAAAGGAGCTAGACAAAGAACAACAGATGAAACCTAGAGCCATAGAAAGATGGAGATAATAAAGATTAGAGCAGAAATAAATAATATAGAAACAAAACAACACACACACACACACACACACACACACACACACACACACACACACAGTAGAACAGAACAATGAAACCAACCAGGGTTGGTTCTTTGAAAAAATTAATAAAAGTGATAAACCTTTATCCCGAATTATCAAAAAGAAAAGATAAAGGACCTAAAATAAATAAAATCATAATGGGAAAGGATAAATAACAACCAACACCACAGAAATACAAATAATTATAAGAGAATATTATGAAAAACTATGTGCCAACAAATTGGACAACCTAGAAAAAAGGAATTCATTCTTAGAAACATGCCAACTACCAAAACTGAAATAGAAAAAAGTTAAACACTTGAACACACTAATCACTAGCAAAGAAATTGAAACAGTAATCAAATATCTCCTAACAAACAAAAGTTCAGGGCCAAATGGCTTCCCAGGAGAATTCTATCAAATGTTAAAAGAATAGTTAATACCTGTATTTCTCAAACGATTCCAAAAAATAGAAAAAGAAAGGAAAACTTCCATACTCATTCTATGAGACCAGCTTTACCTTGATATTAAAACCAGATAAAGACTCCACTAAAAAAGAGAACTACATCCCAATATCCCATGATGAACATGGATGTACAAATTCTTAATAACATACTAGGAAACCAAGGTCTATCAATACATTTAGAAACAAAAGTTATTCACCATAATCAGGTGGGACTTATTTCTACGTAGGAAGGATGGTTCAATATTTGCAAATCCACCAGCGTGATACACCACATTAATAAGAGAAACGATAAGAACCATGTGATCATTTTACTAGTTGGTTTTCTTTTTTGTGTGTGTGTGTGTGTGTGTTCTTTTTAGAAATTAAGAGGCTGATTCTGAAATTCACATAAGAATTCAAAGGACCTACAATGCCAAATCACTTTGAAAGAGATCAATGAAATGTAGAGACGTAACCCCACTTGCTTTCAAGGCTTATAAAGTTAGAGCAATCAAGACAGTATAGTACTAGTGTAAAGATAGACCAAAAGGAACAGCAGAAACAGACCGGAAATATATTCTGTATGTGGACACTAATTTCAACAAAGCTTCATATACAATTCATGGCATATGGGTAATATATTCAACAAATGATCCTGAATCAATCCATATGTAAATTAATGAGACAGGATTACAAAGGGGAACCAGGAAGTTTCTGGAGGTGTTGGACTTCTTCTGTTTGTGGAGTGATTTTTAATGGGAATATACAAATGTCAGTTTCAATCTTATACATTTGTCATATGTGCAATGTGCTCTGTATTAATTATACATAAATTAAACTATGAAATGTCCTCAAGATATACATTTTGCTGTGTGTAAATGAAAACTTCATCTATAAAAAACAATAAATATATATTAGTTCCTAAAGCCAAAATATATACATAGGCAAGAGATGTTATTACTAAGATATTTCAGTGCCTGCTGAATTTCTAACTATCGAGGGGTATCTTGATGTGTTGAAGCAGTGGAAAAGGAAAAGATTTTTGTCAGGTAGACAAGCAAATGATTTTTATCTAGTGGAACTGATAAACTCCAAATATTATGACTTTTGGTCTAAATCATGTATTTGGCTATAAACAACCAGCTTCTTAAATGTTCCATGGATTAGTTTTAACATGTTTTTGGTATGTGCTTATGTTATATTTCCATTAGTCCCAACTTTACCTGTTATAAAGTGATATTTTAACAAATAAAATAATTAAACAATACCTAATATTTCATCATTATAATGTTTCAGCTGCACACATTTCATTTCAAACTTTTTTAAGGATAGCAAATATCCAGTTAATTTTATTAACGTTAAGGAAAGCGTGACTCTT